>JARYZH020000379.1:0-260831 GCA_030021035.2 Notholithocarpus densiflorus
ACACAATGAATTTGTAGAGAGTGGGCTGGAAACTAGACTTCAATGAGTTGGACAACAATCATAATAGGTTAAAGATGACAAGAAAACAAAGATAAACAAGTTTTGTGCAAAGAAATTCTTCCTCGGCAAAGTACGAGGAGAGTAGTTCTTGTATATATCTCTCTTAACCTTGATTACAATTACAGTTCTTATTGCTACAGTGTTTTTTCTATAGATTCTCAGATGATCCCCTTGTAATGGGGTCTTTTTTCTTTATATTACACTGTTTTGCTTCATCTCAGCCTTCCATGTGTAGATCAAGCTGCTGGCTTTGATCTTTGTCCCATCAGCACCTTCCTGAAATCTTTGGGGGTAGCTGTAAGGCTGAATATTACTGTTCAGGTATCACCTCCACATTAATGCGGCTAGGGAGTTAGCTGCAGAGCATTTAATGCGGTGGTAGTAGCTTTCTCCTAGATATTTCTCAGCTTCCCTTTGTCCTATTCCCCCTTGATGTTTATCCTTACCAGTAGAATTGTCCGGAGTGTTGCTCTTGATGGCAGGTCAAACCTCTGACCCCTACTCTGCTTAGCCGAGGAGACATTTCTCCTCGGACTACCTCCCTAAACCTTTATGACCAGAATCCTTCCATAACCTACTGATTTGTACATCTTCGTTAATGTCTAACTGTCCTCAAATAGCTAAATGTCCTCGGATAAGGCCCACGGCCCAATATACATTCCTGGGCCTTTCATCCCTACAATAGCCCCTTGAAATTCCACTCTTTTGCTCTTCGGGAAAAAAACGGGATTTCGATATTATAGCAATCACTTTGCTCAGCTCTTACGTCATCTTTGTTTGTGCAGGTGTCTCTTCAACTGCCCAAAAGCACGCTTTTGACGTTTTGGCATTCGGGACGCACTTGCATTTATTTTCTGCGGCTCCATGTTCCCTGCGTTCTACGGTACGATGGAGATCCAATGGTGAAAGATTTTATGGGAACTTGGGTAGGAGTTCTCCCGCTTGCTTTTCCCCCCTTATATATATATTGCCTGAAGACTTCGACTGTTGCACTTTTTGCATTTTTACTCAAGAACTAGTCCGAGGAGCCCTTCTTTCCTTCTGTAAGTTGTCCTTAGTATTTTCCTCTTCCCTTCTTCTTTTTATTTTTTTATTTAGAGCCTTTTCTTCCTCAGCCCCTTTAATTTCACCTCGTCTTCCTACTACTTTCAACTCTTTTTCATATGGGTAGATTTGTTCACCTAGTAGACACCCCAGAGGGCATAGAGAGCTTTAAAGCTCAATACCGTATCCCATCTGGGGTTTCTATTAGGTATTGCCGCCGGGGAGAATGGCACACCATGAGACAGGAGGGAGAAGTAGTAATCCCTATGATCACTTTTATAAAGGGAGGGATGAGAATCCCTATGGGTATAATAACTAGGGATTATCTGATTGCTCATAGACTCTCCCCCACTCAGTGCACCCGTAATATGTTTAGGATTTTAGATAGTGTAGATGCCCTTAATGAGAAGATGGGTGTGAACCTTACCCACCATGATGTTAATTGGATTTACAATTGTCACAAACTAACAGGGTAGGGGTATTACTTAAAAACTAGAGTTCCCGTGGTCAAGCTCATATCGTGTCTCCCTGAGTCCAACAAGGGTATGGATAAAGATTATCTAATCATCTCAGGGGAGTGGCATAATGGGCTTCACTGTCTGACACAAGAAGGGACACCAGGTGGGGTATTTAGGTCTAGGTCTATCATTCTAACAACATCCTCTCTTTTTTTTTACTAACATTTCCTGTATTTATCCTTTTTTATTGTTCTTTACAACTTGTTTCTTATTCTATCTGTATTTTTTCCTAACAATGTTTTTGATTTTTGGTGAACTTGCAGATAAATATTCTGCCATCCCGAGCCTGAATCTTGTTAACCAGCCTGATTTGACAAAAATACTCAAGGCCGAGATCTTCGTCCACAAAGACGGACAATTAAGAGCAGCCTACCTCATCCTAGGCTACGATCCCATATCATCCAGCTTCCAGGTGCCCAAGTACATGATAAAAGCGAAAGACCGCCGTCTACACCAGATCAATATCGCCGTACCGGGTTTTCTTGACGCTGGCCCTGCTCCAGAAGGTGTACAACAAGTAGAATTGCCCTTCCAGCACACAACCGAGGAAGAAGCGACTCCTTCCCAACTAGCTATTAAGGAAGAAGAAGAAGTAATTGAAGTCTCAAACTCCGAGGACAACTTTGAAGTTTTCAACTAGCCTCAATCCCCAGACCTTCCAGCTGGTGACTTTAGCCACCTTCCTCCAACCTAAGTTAGCAGCACTCAAGAAGCCCCAAGTGTTCCTAACGCAATGGTACTTCAATGCAAAACCAAAACAAGTCTTTTGGATCTCTTGGAGTCCCATGTAGGAGGCAATGTGCTCGAGACGGCAATCCAGATCAAGCCCCCCACTCCTCCCTCTACCAAGGCTCCCCAACCTGACCCCGCAAATAAGAAGAGAAAACGGGACCAAAAGGGTAGGGAGATGGTGGAAGAAGGAAAAGGCCTTCCCTCCAAAGAAGTCGAGCCCTAAAAAGGGGCCAAAGTAGCTAGGACAACGCAAACAAGGTCCTCTAGTGAAGGATCCATCGTGGAAAGGGGGCGTGACCGCCAAACTAAAGTTCAAGCTTGGAACCCCTCTGTGGTGCTAGATGGAGCTCCTCTCCTCGTCGACGCTTCTATAAGGGACTTCCAGCATGGGAAGGCTGGGTACGTGGCCAATGCTATGAAGTAGGCCCTTCTGTTGCCTGGGGATATGGCCAACCTGAGGACCATGAAGAAACACGAAGTTTTTCTGAGTTTGAAGAGGGATCTTGCGTTGGTAAGTATTTATATATATACCTTTTTTTATTTTATTTATTTATTTATTTCTTACTTAAGATTCCAATTGCTTTCCATAACCATTGTTTTTTTTTTTTTTTTTTTTTTTTTTTTTTACATGCTGTTCAATCTGCGCACATGCCCGAGGAGCTGGTGAATAAGTCCCACCAGTAAATGAAAGATGAAGAAAGTAGGCGGATAGTTGCTGTAGGGGCCTTTTCCTTGGCCGAGAAAAGGATCCAAGAACTTAACAACCATTTGACCGAGGTTGATAGGGAGAGGAAGAGTGTCGAGGCTGCTTTGCATGTGGCTGAGAAGTAGGCAGAAACTCAACGCAAGCAGCTCCGCCAGACTGAGGATCAGTTATCTACAGCTAAGGAGCAGATAGGGACCTTGAAGAAGAAACTGGTAGAGGCGAAGAAGGTTGTAGAGAAGGCCGAGCAGGATGGTTACAATATTGGGGGGGCCGAGACTGAAGAGACCTTTAGGACCGAAGTCACCGGGGTTTGTAGAATCTACTGCATCTAGGTGTGGAATGAGGCCTTCAACCAGGCTGGGGTTGAAGCCTTTTTTGCCCTAAGGAGAGCAGAAAATGTCTATTACCCCCCAGACATTCGAGCATCAGGCCTTTCAGGCTCCTAACCTGAAGCTGCCCCTAAGGATCCAAATCTTAGCAAGGACATAGCTACCAAGGCTCTCCCATCCTCCAACAGTCCTCCCAAAGAGGCAGAGCAAGCTAGGGTTGCTAAAAAAGAGAAAGTTATAACTAAAGGACTGGTCCCTGAAGCTACCAAGCCTCCAGCTGCACCCAAGGACCCCTCTAAGGACAAAGAGGTCTCCCAAAGCCTAGAAATTGTCCTGGCAACCCTCCACGTGCCTACTAAGGAGGATTCTAAGGGTAAAGGTCCAGCCTCCACAACAGCTGCAACTGCCAAACCTACCAAGGCCACAGCAAAAGACAACCCTCCACTGAAGATTAAGTAGTATTTAGTTACATTTTGTATTTATATATATATATATATATATATATATATATATATATATATTATGTAATTGTAGCTTGCGTTTTTGAAACTGTATTTATTTTGCCTTTTCTAAGGCTTGACTTAATGACAATTATTAGCTTTCTTTTATGCTTATTGTACTTGTGCAAATTCAAATATAACTTCTGCCTTACCTCGCACTTAATTGACATAAAAATGAGATATAATCTCATTCAATTCAAGATATACCTACATTCTTGACTTCAACAATTATCTATACAAGTGACAGTATAAATGCTACACTCTACACTATTAATAACATAACAGGTTAAATCTTCCAAGTCTACAATTTTTAATAAAGTGTAATCTTGACTTCAAAAACATACCTTACATGTCTGAAACAGGCAACTCATATGATTATATGTAGGCTTTCCTTCTCAATTCCAAACAATGGTAAAACATCCACTTACCTACAGTTTCACATACCCATCCACTTAGCAATAGACCAAAACAGTAGTAGGTGTTAATTTACCCATAGTATATGGTCCAAGGAACCAAACAATACTAAGGTTTTGTTTAACTCCTAAAGTGATACTGCATAGTGTTAATTTACCCAAGATATGTGGTCCGAGGAGACAGACATGACCGAGGTTCTGTTTAACACTTAAATATTTGTCCAAAAAACATTAATTTACCTAGGGTATGTGGTCCGAGGAACCAGGCATGACCGAGATTCTATTTAATACTTAAACAAATAATGAGGAGTACTAATTTACCCAAGGTATGTGGTCCGAGGAACCAAGCGTGACCGAGGTTTTGTTTAAACTTAAACAAATAATGAGGAGTACTAATTTACCCAAGGTATGTGGTCCGAGGAACTAAGCATGACCAAGGTTCTGTTTAATACTCAAACAAGTAATCAAGAATATTTATTTACCCAAGGTATGTGGTACGAGGAACTAGGCATGACCAAGGTTCTGTTTAATATTCAAACAAGTAATAGCCACAACACATAATGTCATAAATAAAAATATGGCAGAGCTGCCTTTCATTAATAATAGTACCTTCGCAGGTTATTTACATTCCAAGGGCGTGGTATAACATTTTCATCTAAATCTTCTAGGAAATAAGCACCTATACCAGCCACCGAGGTGATATGATATGGCCCCTCCCAATTAGGCCCTAATTTTCCCCAGGCTGGGTTTTTTGCAGTACCCACAATCTTTCTCAGTACTAAGTCTCCAAGTGCTAATGGTCTTAGCCTTACATTTGTGTCATACCCCTGTTTGAGCTTCTGTTGATAATATGCTAGTTGAACCATGACAGTTTCTCTTCGCTTTTCAATCAAATCCAGGCTCCTTTTTAATAGGTTGTCATTGCTTTCTGGAGTGAACAAGCTCATCCTCTGCGTTGGGAATCCAGTCTCTAGAGGAATCACAGGCTCGGACCCATAAGTCATTGAAAATGGTGTTTCCCCTGTTAACCGACGAGAAGTAGTCTAATATGTCTAGAGAACATGTGGTAGTTCTTCCACCCATTTACCCTTTTGCATCATCCAATCTCTTCTTAAGCCCATTCACTATGACCTTATTGATAGCCTCGGCCTGTCCATTCTCTTGTGGATAAGCCGGAGTTGAATACCTATTCTTAATACCCAATTCGCAGCAGTACCTCCTGAAAGCTTTGCTATCAAATTGCAGCCCATTGTCCGAGATGAGGGTACGAGGAATTCCAAATTGAGTGACAATATTTTTCCACACAAACCTCTTTGCATCCACATCCCTAATAGTTGCTAATGGCTCAGCTTCAACCTATTTGGTGAAATAATCAGTGCTGACTAAAAGTCATCTCCTATTTCCTGCTGCCTTAAGGAATAGCCCCACAATATCCAAGCCCCATTGAGCAAAAGGCCAGGGAATAGACAGAGGATTGAGGACACCCCCTGGCTGATGAATGTTTGGAGCAAATCTCTGACACTGGTCACACTTCTTCACATAATCTTGTGCTTCTTTCTGCATACTTGGCCATCAATACCCTTGGGTGAGGGCCCTGTGAGATAATGATCTGCCCCCTATATGACTTCCACAAATCCCCTCATGTAATTCTTCCAGGAGTGGCTCTACTACTTAAGGATGGACGCATAGCAAATATGGCCCAGAAAAAGAGCGTCTGTATAACTTTTGATCCTCGGACAACCAAAAAAGAAGAGTTTTTCTTCGAACTTTATCAACCTCACCCTTCTCCTCGGGTAAGATTGATGGAAATATGTATGTACGTAGTGAAAAATTAACGAATCTACTTCATTCGCAATTGACAACATGCACTATGTAAATTTCAGAATATAAGAACAAGAGAGTGTACCTTGGTGTGGTGAATTTCAAAACTCATAAAGATTGTAAGCACTTGGGAATACTTTTAATCTTCACTTCAATTCCATTAACGCCCAAGATGTGTGGTCTCTCAATCAGTTATATGAAATGTTCAAGAGAGAATTCAAGAGTGTCCAACACTCACATACACCATTTCATGTAAGTTGTTCTTTTTAAAATTCTGTATGTTTCTCTCCTTATAACTGATTATCTAATTGGACTAGCCTTTTGGGCATTTCCAATTAGGCTCTAGTATGTGGCTTGGAGTGGGACCAAAAGGGACCAATAAGACACTAGCTCCAATGGGCCTTGGGCTTTTCTGTCAACTCTTGATAAGTCCAAAGTTACTATTAACTATATTAATACCACTATATAAATATAGTTGCACTCTAGGCCTTATCTATAAATTATATCCCAAAACTTTATTGTATATGCAACCCCTTCATAAAATATTCGTAGTAATACAAAGTCATGAATGTAGACTGCCACTTTGTAAATTACTACATCTTAATCCTTAAGTATCCGATTTAATCCTTTTAAGTTATTCACCATATATTTATGAAATCCAATTTCATAAATATATACTTTAGTCTTACTAAAGTGGTTAGGCCTAACTCTCTGAATAACAAACCCATTAAATTTATCTCAAGGGAATATTTTGTATCTCTGTTAAGAGACTATGAATTCCATCTTGAGAATATATGTTCCATCAATATTAAATGTGGCTGCCCAACATATTGAGGTTTTGACTGTTACTTTAGATTTCACTCCTGATATATCAAAGCAACCTACACCTCATGATCAGGTCCATTATTCTCTCAGGATTAAGAGTTTATGCAAATATAAGTTGTGAGATTTATTATTCAATTGATAGTCGTTAGGAGAATAATAAATCTCACAGCGGTCCAGTTCAATATGTCTTAACTCTTAAAACATATCAACATATCAACTAGAAGTCTCCACTTCCATGATCAAGACAAATCATTGTAATTGATATGTTATAGTCTTCATAGATGAAATGCCCAATTTCATCACCAACTACGAACTATAATTCTGAGTTTACAAAGAACTTGTGACTTATATCTTCTGTGACTAAATCACATAAATCACATACTATGCATCTCATGGACTATATGATAATGTCCTAATATTCATGTTACCATTATTTCAGATAATAATAAAACAACTTTATTAAACACAATATTAAGTCATACATAATGTCATACATAATGTCATACTTAATATTATACATAGCATCATACAATAGGATTTAAGGGCACTAATCCTAACAAAGATGTCATTCTTAAGGAACAGAATTATGGAATCCATCCAACTAGATCCTACCCTAATTTGATGAATCTGGGCCTCTCTCTTCATCTCGATGGGCTTATATAAATCTTCAACCAGGATAACCCAAGGTAAACTTTGCACCGAGGAGGTTGCGAGAGTGGCAAGAGAGTCAGCATGCATATTTCTACTTCTCAGGATTTGCTATAAGGTGAAAGACTCAAACCCTGATTACAAGTGCCTAACTTAGTTCAAATACTCTTTCATTCTCAAATCCCTAACTTCCAACTCTCCTTTTACTTGGCCTACAAACAATCTCGAATATGAAAATACCTCCACTGCTCTTCCTCCCATTTTCAGAACCATAGCCATCCCTACCAACAAAGTTTCATACTCAGCCTCATTATTTGTGGCCGAGAAGCCTAACCTTAAGGATTTCTCAATAGTAATCTTTTCATGAGATACCACAACTAGCCCCACTCTAGATCCTCTTTGATTAGCTACCCTATCAACTTATAATTTCCAAAATAGGGGTCCTTGTAAGGAAATTGTCTCAACTGATTTTCCTTCCATGCTTTGCTTTTCACCCTCCTCTTCTAATGGAGACTCAGTAAACTCAGCCACCAAATCTACAAGGACCTGGCCCTTAATAGAGGTGCGAGGCATATACTTGATATCAAAAGCCCCTAGGATCATCCCCCACTTGGCAATTCTTCCTGTGTAATCAGCTTTCCGAAATAGTGATTGAAGAGGAAGTTGGGTTAAAACCACAACTGTGTGAGCTTCGAAGTAATGAGGGAGCTTCCGTGTAGCATGCACCACTGCCAAGTTGGCTTTCTCCAATGGTTAATAACGAACTTCTACTTCATGCAATGACTTGCTCACATAATAAACTGGTCTCTACACTCCATTATCAACTCATATCAGTACTAAGATCACCACATGAGAGGCTATAGCAATGTAAGCAAACAGAACCTCCTTCTCCTCGGGCTTGGACATAATGGGTGGCCGAGACACACTCTTCGGTCCACTCAAATCCCTTCCACTTATGCAACAACTGGAAGAAAGGCCTACACATGTCCGCTGATCGAGAGACGAATCGGTTCAGAGTAGTAGTCATTTCTGTTAACTTCTGGACCTCTTTGGGATTCCGAGGAGGCTGCAGATTGTTAATTGCCTTAATCTGATCAAGGCTGACTTCAATTTCACGATAAGTGACCATATAACCCAAAAATTTGCCTGAGCTAACGCCAAAAGAACACTTAGAAGCATTAAGGCGTAGCTTGTGCTCTCTTAGTGTTTCAAAAATATTCCAGAGGACATCCACATGCTCAGACTCTACCTTACTATTCACCACCATATCATCTATGTAGACTTCAATATTTTTACCAACTTGAGGCTTAAACATCCTCGTCACTGTTCTCTGATAGGTAAACCCTGCATTTTTCAATCCAAAGGGCATCACTCTGTAGTGGTAATTTCTAGTGGGCGTAACAAAAGCCGTCTTCTCCTGATCATCCAAAGCTAATGGTATTTGATGGTACCCTTAAAAGGCATCCAAAAAACTCATCCGAGGATGGCCCACAGTCGCATCCACCAACTGGTCTATCCGAGGCATGGAAAGGGTCTTTCAGGTAAGCTTTGTTTAAGTCTGTAAAATCTACACATACTCGCCACTTCCCATTCTTCTTCTTCACCACCACTGTATTAACCAACCATTCAGGGTAAATACTTCTTTTATTGCCCTTGCCTGCTTAAGCTTGACCACTTCCTCCTTCACAGCACCAGAATGCTTTTTAGAGGAGCGTCGAGGTGGTTGTTTTTTGGGAATAACTGATGGGTTGACATTTAAATGATGGAAAATAAAACCTGGATCCACTACAGGAGCTTCATAAGCACTCCATGCAAACACATCAACATTTTTCCTGAGAAATACTATCAGCTCTTCCTTCTCCTGAGGAGGCAGCTGAACTATGACTTGGAAAAACTTCTCCTCATTATCATCAATAACAATTTTTTCTAACTCCTCACACTTTGCCCTTTCTATCACCACATCCGTAGACAATACTGGCATCCTTGATTGCTATAAACCCTGTTCGGTAGAAGCCGAGGACTCACCTCCAGTCTGATGTCTAATTGCAGCCACCAAGCATTGCCTGGCAATGGACTGACTTCCAATCAGCTCCTCAACCTGGTCCCCTGACGAATACTTCACCTTCAAGTGTAAGGTGGAAGAAACAGCCTCTATGGCATGAAGCCAAGGTCTTGCCACAATGGCAATGTAAGGTGAGTAAGCATCCACCACAATGAAGTCTACCTCCACAACTTCTGACACTACCTACATAGGTAGACTAATCTGGCCTTTCGAGACAATGGTTTTCCCATCAAACCCTACCAAAGGTGAATCATAGCAAGCCAGGTCCTCAGGCTTCAATTTGAGCCCCTTATATAAATCAGGGTACATGATCTCTACACCGCTGCCCTGATCTACCAACACTCTCTTCATATAAAACCCTCCTATCTTGAGGGTAACCACTAGAGCATCGTCATGTGGCTGCAAGGTTCCAACTTTATCTTCATCAGAAAAACTCAAAGTTAGTTGGACCTCCATTCTAGCCCTTTTTGGATTAGGGGACAAGTCTTCTGCAAATGGCCAAGCTATAGTCATCACCCTGGATGGATGAGAACCAGTTCTACTTGGAGCGGCAAGAATAACACTAATTGTACTTAAAGGTGGTCTTGAAGAAACATCTCTGCCTGACTGCCCTGTCTGTTGGGCTGATACAGAAATTGTTTTAACTTCCCAATTTTAACCAATTGCTCTAGATGATTCCACAAAGTCCTACACTCTTTTGTAGTGTGCCCTCGCTCCTGGTAGTATTGGCAATGAAGGCTTTGGTTGCGCTTCGTGGGGTCTCTTCCCATCTTATTTAGCCATTTAAATTATGGCCAGCAAAATCTCTTCGAGGTCGGTTCTTATTGTACCTTTCTGACCTAAAATCCCTTCGATCTTAAGGGACTATTTTAGCTTTCCCCTTTCCTTGTTGTTGGTCCTCCTCGACCCGCTTGTACTCATCAATACGATCCATGAGCTGACGTACACTCCTAACAGGCTTCCTTGTCAAAGACTTTCTCAAATCATGCTCGACGGGCAGGCCGACCTTGAAAGTCCTTATAGCCACATCATCAAAATTCCCATCTATCTCATTAAACATCTCCCAGTATCTGTCAGAATACGTTTTTAGGGTTTCCCCCTCTCGCATAGTCATAGACAACAGGGAGTCCAAGGGCCGAGAAACCCTATTGCAAGTAACAAAACGAGCCTCAAACGCCCTAGTAAGCTCCTTAAAGGAGTTAATGGAACCTTCCTTCAAACCATCGAACCATCTCATCACCATAGGCTCCAAGCTGGATGGGAACACCTTGCACATCAATGTTTCATTCTTTGAGTGAACAACCATTCTCTGGTTAAAGTGGCTAACATGCTCCACAGAGTCTGTTCTACCATTATACATGGTGAATGTTGGCTGAATAAATTGTTGAGGAAGCTTTCCTCCTTCAATCCTACGTGTAAAAGGTGACATAGAAATCTAGTTCAGAGCCCTGCTCATAGCATCGTTATCCAGACCTTTACGAGATGGACTTTTACTTCTCCGCTTATAATGGTGATCCTCATCGCATGAAAAAGACTCACTGGGAGGAGTCCTTAATCTGGGCATATAGCTGTCATCCTTATCATCATCAGAAGAAGGTTCTGAACTTAAAGGAGTCCCTCTCCATCGCTTACGGCGTAACTTCCTCTGGTTGAAGTGGCTAACATGCTCCACAAGGTCTGTTCTACCATTATACATGGTGAATGTTGGCTGAGTAAATTGTTGAGGAAGCTTTCCTCCTTCAATCCTATGTGTAAAAGGTGACATAGAAATCTGGTTCAAAGCCCTGCTCATAGCATCGTTACCCAGACCTTTGCGAGATGGACTTTTATTTCTCTGCTTATAATGGCGATCCTTATCGCATGAAAAAGACTCACTGGGAGGAGTCCTTGATCTGGGCCTGTAGTTGTCATCTCTATCATCGTCAAAAGAAGGTTTTGAACTTAAAGGAGTCCCTCTCCGTCGCTTACGGCGTAACTTCCTCTGTAAATGGTCAATCTCCAACTGCATGTTCCTAATATTCTCTCCATGAGACACGTGACTCCTACTTCGAGACTGGCTCTTACTAGTATGCGTGGTATGTACACTAACCTCCCGGTTGAGAAACTGATCTTGACATTGGGAACCAACAGATTCTTCCCAGTTCGGACCTAAGCCTACCATGACTAAACGTTGATTTTACCAAAACTCCAGTTATTCCCACAGACGATGCCAATTGTAAGGGCATGTTTTGGTTCCTAAGCCCAAAAGGTAAAAGGATTAAGGCCCAAAGAGCCCAACACAATGAATTTGTAGAGAGTGGGCTGGAAACTAGACTTCAATGAGATGGACAACAATCACAATAGGTTAAAGATGACAAGAAAACAAAGATAAACAAGTTTTGTGCAAAGAAATTCTTCCTCGGCAAAGTTCGAGAAGAGTAGTTCTTGTATATATCTATCTTGACCTTGATTACAATTACAGTTCTTATTGCTTCAGTGTTTTTTTATATAGATTCTCAGATGATCCCCTTGTAATGGGGTCTTTTTTCTTTATATTACATTGTTTTGCTTCATCTCAGCCTTCCACGTGTAGATCAAGTTGCTGGCTTTGATCCTTGTCCCATCAGGACATTCTTGAAATCTTTGGGGGTAGCTGTAAGGTTGAATATTACTGTTCAGGTATCA
This sequence comes from Notholithocarpus densiflorus, assembly GCA_030021035.2. NCBI lineage: Eukaryota > Viridiplantae > Streptophyta > Magnoliopsida > Fagales > Fagaceae > Notholithocarpus > Notholithocarpus densiflorus. The sequence continues at coordinate 12,323 of JARYZH020000379.1, forward strand.
CCTCCACATTAATGCGGCCGGGGAATTAGCTGCAGAGCATTTAATGCGGTGGTAGCAGCTTTCTCCTAGATATTTCTCAGCTTCCCTTTGTCCTATTCTCTCCTGATGTTTATCCTTACCAGTAGAATTGTCTGGAGTGTTGCTCTTGATGGCAGGTTAAACCTCTGACCTCTACTCTGCTTAGCCGAGGAGACATTTCTCCTCAGACTACCTTCCCAAACCTTCATGACCAGAATCCTTCCATAACCTACTGATTTGTACGTCTTTGTTAATGTCTAACTGTCCTTGAATAGCTAAATGTCCTCAGACAAGGCCCACGGCCCAATATACATTCCTGGGCTTTTCATCCCTACAATAATAATAATAATAATAATAATAATAATAATAATAATAATAAATAAATAAATAAATAAATAAATAATTAAATAAATAAAATGATATGGTATGGTATTCCATCCTTCATTTTAGGTAACTTTATTTTCGTTCAATTGAGTCCTCTAAGTTTTAAATTTATTCAATTTAAGCATTCTTTCTAATTTCGTTTAAAAATTACTGTCAAGTATGAAATTAACTAATAAAAATTTATTTTCCGAATAAAAATGGTAAAATACAGTTGACACTATTAAGGTTTGGGCTGATGCCAGCCAGGTTCAAGAATTTTCAAAATTGAAAAACTTAGTCCCTAATCACAATGAAAAAGAGGAAAAAAATGAGCAACAATTTAGGCATTAAGTTAGTCAGTTTTGAAAATTTTTAAAGCTGGCCAATATTAGCCCAAACCTCAGGGGATTAACTATTTTTTACCCAAAAATAAAATTTCTCACGTGGAAAAAAAAAATTGTCGTTACCCGAGAGCTATAGCTCGAATTTGAAACCAAATCTAATGATCTCAACAAACTCCAAAAAGGCAAGTTTTACTTTCAACTCCGTTCTTCCTATCTCTACCTCTTCGTCCAATTAACCCTAACTCTAACATAATTTCCTTCTTATTCAAATATGTGTATATGTATTATGTAAGTGTGCATCTAAAGTTTCTTTATTGAAGCTCTAAGAGCATTCTCATTATCCTAGTTAAACTACCTTGATGCTAAAAATGTAACTAAACAGCCACAAAAACCTCATACATCAAGCTCAATAAATTAACCAAAAAATCTTAACAATGAATAGTAATCCATCTCTTATGGTGAGAAATTGTTCCTTGCTACACCAAAATTTATTTAGTTTATCATGCCTAACTTCAACTCTCATATCTCTCCCTCTCCCTCTTTCTCTTTCTCTTTCTCTCTCGCTAAATTTCTTTCTTGTTTAGAATGTTCGACCTTCAGTTCCCCACGCTAAATCTGCTCAAATAGGAGAGATGGAGGGAGATGAACAGCAAGGTTGCAAATGGTGGTCAGTGACTGTGGCTGGGTTCGTTATGGGTTTTGGTTGGGTCACCACTATCACAAGCTTAAATTTCTCTCTCTCTCTCTCTCTCTCTCTCTCTCTCTCTCTAGGTTGAGAATGGTGGTCGGCGATGGTGGCAAGGTCTAATTTAGGTTTTTGCTTTAAGCGCTTTTATTGGGGCTAGTACAGTTTGATTTGAATGTTATGAGAGATGTGGGTCCAATTATAGTTTATTTGTGAATTTGTGCTTGTGTTTTGACTCAATAGATAAAAAAAAAAAAAAAAAAAAAAAAAAAAAGAAAAAAAGAAAAAAAGAAAAAAAAGAAAAAAAGAGAATGGTTGAAATTGGGAAGAACGCGAGAGAAAAAATTTTATCTAGAGATAGAAAAAGAAATAATTAAATGAAATGGCGATAGAGTATTGAGACTGATGTAGTTATATGTGATAATAGATTATCTTAAGTAATATTTTAGACCGAATTTGACTAAAATGACATTGAGCTTGATGTGAATGATCTAAGATGATATGTACTTTGTCACACCCCGCCCCCGTGTGCATGATATTGTCCTCTTTGGGCGGCCCGAAGGCTCTCTTAGTCCCTCAAGATTTTGTTCTTCCCTAGGTTGCGCTGGGGAAAAGGCTTCATACACAACAAGGGAGGGCATTCCTTATAAGCACATCCCCATGTGCTTCCCTAGGAAATGTGGGATTCCATGAAATGCAAGACCCCCCTTTTGGGTCACTACATACTTTGTCATATATTGCAAAGAATCACCAAGTGAAGAAGAAGTGCACTATCCAACTCAGTGAGAATGAGCTCGTTCTCAAGGTCTCTCCCTCTTTCTTATGTATTTATTTCTTTTTCTTTTTTAATTTCTTTTTGGTTTTATTAATTTTTTTTTTCATGTGTGATTTTTTAGAAATATTTTTTTTAGTTAACTGCTTATTGAAGACTTGATTGAATAAATTTGAAATTTAGAGAAATTAATTGAACGAAGGTAAAGCTGACGGTCTGGAAATGAATTTCAATCAAATTTAAATAGTGCAATTTGCATTTCAACCTTAAATTTATTATAAAAACCATTATTCATGTTAAAAAAGTGAATATGTCCTCCGAAAATATTGAATAACTTTCCTGATTATTTGGTGGCATAGTGGCATCTATGGGAAGAGAGTATTATGACATTACTTAATGATTACTCTTGGGTGTTCACTGTTCACCCTCTGCCATAAGCTTCCATTTAATATACAAAATATTTTTTTTTGGTAAATAAAATACAAAATACAAAAATTTTGATTCCTCCAGCTAATTGGTTAGAACCTACGGTCAGTCCATCTTTTTCAAAAATTTAATTGCACGCTTATTTCTGGATGCGGTGGCTTCAACAATTCGATTAGGAGCCGTTCAATAATTAGGGGAGTGAAACAATAAGTAAAGTGAACAACAGAAGGGAAAGAGAGAACAAGTCATGCTTATCATTGGTAATTAAGCTCACTGCAAATTAATTTCTGTCATTCTTCAATCTAGCTTAAATTAGTTTTCTTCTATAATCTAACGCATTTTTTTTCCCAGTTCTTAGCACTCTGATCTTCCAGCACCAGCAGATGACGCTGATTGGGATCTCCTCTGAAAGAATTAGGACAATAAGGAATAGATGGGAGGTCCAGGTATTAGTTTTACTCAGTCTCTTCTTGCAAATAGTTCTCATCCTTTTGGGCAAGCGGAGGAAGTACATACCCAAAAATTGGATTAGAATATTCCTTTGGGTTGCGTATTTGTCTTCAGATTGGATTGCGACTGTTTCGCTTGGCGTCCTCTCCCGAAAAGAAGGTGCTAAGAAAACTCAGTCATACGAACCCGACTCTGTGATAATGGCATTCTGGGCACCATTTCTTCTCGTGCATCTTGGTGGTCCAGCCACCATTACTGCCTATTCATTGGAAGACAATGAATTATGGCCAAGGCGCTTGCTTGAGCTAGTAGTCCAATTTTTTGTGGTATTGTACGTGTTGCTAAGGTCCTGGGTATACACCCCAGTTAATTTCCTAGCAATTCCAATGTTGATAGCTGGAATAATTAAGTTTGGGGAGCGGATATGGGTTCTGCGAACTGCAAGCAATGATGTATTCAGAGAATCAATGCTCCCTCGACCCGATCCAGGACCTAACTATGCCAAATTCATGGATGGACACGATGCCAAGAAAGCTGAGGGATTCAAAATCTCTGTAGGGACGATAATTGATACTTCCACAGCTGTGAGACACAACAATCTTTCAGATGCATTGGATGTGGCCTCTTACTTCTTCAGAAATTTCAAGCCTTTATTTGCAGATCTCATCCTAAGCTTCCAAGATCGCGAGAATAGCCGATCTTTCTTCCAACAAAAAAAGACTGGCGAAGAAGCTTTTAAGGTGATAGAGATTGAGCTCGGGTTCATGTACGATTTACTTCTTACAAAGGCTGGTTTGATCCATTCTTGGCTAGGCAGCATTTGTCGTTTTGTCAGTTTATTATGTACTATTTCTACTCTAATAGCCTTCTTGATCATCGATAGAAATGATTACTCAACCATCGACACGAGCGTCACTTTTTTGTTGCTGTTTGGAGCTATCGTTCTAGAAATTTATGCAGTAATTGTATTACTTTCTTCAGATTGGACAGAACTTTGGCGGAGTAAGCAGAAGAAACCATTGGTGGATCTCATCTGTAAAGCCAACTCGTGTTTTCAATCATGTTTTTGATCGTGTAAACTATTACCTCTAAACAAGAGATGGTCGGAATCTGTGGGGCAATACAACCTAATGAGTCACTGCATCAAAAGTAGGTCATTTAAAGGGAGTCGAACTAAGAAGTACATTGATGAAAAGTTTGAGAAATATTGGCACCAGAATTTGGAGCCTGTCCATGATGAGGATGAGGTTTTGAAACAAAAGATCTTTGAACAGCTTAAGAACGCAAGCAGCATGTCAGATATCAGGGTTTCTGAGCAATTATTTGCTTATACTGGAAATGATGATGAGACAAATAAGTTATTTCGTGATCTTGCTCAGAGCATGGAGACTTTGATGAAACCATTCTTCGCTGGCACATTGCAACAGATCTCTGCCATTATAGTGATCAGGACAATGACTCCCAAAATGTCAAAAATTTGATACGTATAAGCAAGTTGTTGTCGAATTATTTGGTGTACATTCTAGTAATGTACCCTTACATGCTGCCCAGTGGGATTGGTCAAATTAGATTTCAGGACACTTGTGCTGAGGCTATCGAGATTATAGAAGAAAGAGAATATATATCAGACAAAAAAAAAGCTTGTGAAGTGCTATTTAAAGTGAACACAGAAATTCTGCCATCTCAAATAAAAGGTGACAGGAGCAAGTCGGTGCTATTTGATGCATGCATAGTTGCACAATCTCTGCAATTCCTGGAGACACGGAATGATTGGGGGACTAAGCAGAAGTGGGAGAGGATAAGCCAAGTGTGGGTGGGGATGCTATCTTATGCTGCAAGTCAGTGTAGCTGGAATTACCATACTAGGCGGCTCAGTCAAGGTGGAGAGCTACTCACTCACGTCTGGCTTCTGATGGCCCATCTGGGTATAACTAAACATTTCCAGATTTCAAGGGGCCATCTAAGGGCTAAGTTGTTTCTGAGTTAGATGTAAGGGGGACTTCATGGCTAGTTGACCTGCCAAAGTCCTATAGAGAAAAGGCTGCATTGATCTCTACAGATGTTGTTTCCAATATTGTTGTTGTAGTAGTTGTAGTGATTTTTATTTTTATTTTTAACTAGCCGCGAACCCGCGCGTTGCGTGTGATAATTATTTTTATGGTGTTTTTATTAAATTATTTTTTACAATTTAAACTAATCTAATAATGAGTAATGTATTTCATAATTATATTTTTATTTATTATAGGAACAGTCATAAATGTAATATAGGAACAATCCAAAACACCAAAAAAACGTAAACTAAAAAAAATTAATAAAACTTAACAATGATTAATTGAACCAATATTAGGATAAAATTTTGTTTTTGATAATCTATTAAGGTTATTTTCTTTGTAGAAATTATAATTTCGGTAACCCAAAACATATTATCAAATAAACAATAATTAGCAAAATCTAAGAATTAAATTTCTATACATGCATTGTTATAAAATAATAATAATTAAAATAAAATTGCAAAAGCTAAAATTTGTCACCTATTCGATTATTTTCGTTTGGCTAACCTTTACTTTTCTTTAAATAAATGGCATTATAGAGTACTTCTAATACAACTATTAAGAGTACTTTGTCCACCACAAAGGATTAGAAAATAAACAAAAATTAGTAAAGTCTCATAGTTTAACATCTAAATTGAGCACTATAAAAAATCAAGCTATGCAACAGAATAAATACCAAATTATCCAAATCATGCTATGTAAAAGAATAATATTATATTTTTATATGCTATATTTAATTCTTTAGAACGCAATAGGATAACATTTAACAATCAAAGAGAATAAAAAATAAAAAGAACAACAACAATTTAAAAAACAAAACTAAATCGCATTAACCCAAAATAGAGTTTTAAAGAATATAAAAAATTATCAACCTAAAGTAGAGATGCAAGAAAAATAAAAAAAATCCACCAAAAAATTTAGAGAGAGAGAGAGAGAGGGAACCTTTTTTTTTTATGTGAGGGAAAACTATGCATAGAATAGAAGAGATAGTGACAAATTTATAGTAAGAGGGTGTGAATAAGAAGAGACAAAAATAAAGGAAGATGAAGGGAAAGAGAAAGAATGATATTAATGTAAAGGGTAGTGGGGAGATGAAAAGGTAAGGGAGGGAGAAAGATTAAGAAGTAGTGGGGAGATAAAATGGTAAGGGAGAGAGAAAGGTTGGAGAAGTGTAAATATTAAAAAAATAAATGTTAAAAACAATTATAGGAAAATTGAAAAAAAAAAAAAAAAAAAAAAAAAAAAAAACCCTAAAGCTTGAAAGGCTTCAACATTTTGGTTTTTTTATTTTTTTTTTATTTTTTATTTATTATTTATTTTTTAAGCTGAAAGGCTCACACAAAACCCTAAAACTGAACTGAAAAGGCTTTGGGTTGGGCTTGATAGTGGAACTAAATAAATAAGAGATGGGTTGGATTAATTATGTAGATTTATTATAGGGTGATAGTGGAAGTAAATAAATAAGTAGTGGGCTGCATTTATATGGCTAAAAATTGTAAAAACTATTTTAAAATTGTAGGACAAATTATATTTAAAAAAGAAAAAGAAAAAAAGAATGACGTGATAGCTGATGTGGCGCTACGTGAGAGCAGCAGCATTAAACACTACGCTTCAGCTTTTAGTAATATATAGATGTTCTCGTGGTTATTTAGTTAATCGCTAAAACATAATGACTTTCAGAATTCATTTTACTGTCCTGGTGTGAGCATAACTAATCAATCCCAGTTTTCACAAGGCATGCATAGTATCATTTATTTTTGATATTCCAAAGTGCAAAAATGCTTTGGAGTGATTTCAAATCAGATTTGGTAGTGGTGCTACTAGACCTATCTCCAAGGCAAAACGATGTTAATTAATTAATTGCTTTGCCAAAAACTTGGCTGACAGTCTTTGTTTTTGGTTTGACTTTTTGAGGAAAATGTTTCTGTGATGCTGTACTTGTTTATTACTGTTGTTTCCTAGGTAATACCCTTAGCTTTAAACATGTTTGGAGTCTCAAATTTCAATCTCTAATAAAAAGATGATATGTGGCTCAGACACATGACTCACTTGGTTCGTTGGATTAAGTATGGTTAAGTAAATCATGTGTATTGCACATATTAAGGACACATATCATCTTCCTATTAGGGGTTGAAGTCTAAAACTCCAAACATGTTTAGAGTCAAACTTTATCCTAATGAAAATCATTGATCCTAATAAGAAGTTAAGAACTTTCCAACCGACCGAACCAATGCACTTTGAGGTTAAGGCAATCAATTTAAATGGGTCTTTAAAGAAAGAATAATAAGAGTTTGTGCTTTGGTTTACTTCCTTGAAAATATTTTAGGAGCTGCTTTTATATTTATATTCAAACTTACCTACATATGTAGATAAGGTTTGTTTACAAGATAATTATAGACACCTCATTTTGTTTCGACCTATACCTAGCCTCCCCGATCCCAATGACAAGAAATTCATTCGCTACTGAAATGATTAGCATCTTGTGTGAAGTCCAATGAATAAATGAGTTTTCCATCTCTCCATTTTTCCATCCTTCCAATCAAACACATATGAAAGAAAACTAAATTTCTTCCATCCTCCCACTTTTCTATCTCCTCCCTCATATTTTATCCTCTCACTTTTCCACCCTTCCAAAAAGTCTGTTTAGTTGGGTTGAAAAGAGGGAATAATTTTAGAAAAAAAATTTCAACGTCTTTTCTTTTTAATCAAACAATTATTTTTTCCACTTTTTTTTTTCTCCTTCTTTAATCAACTGTGTGGATTCTTTTATATCAAATGGTAGCTTTCACCTCTAATTTTTAGAAGGCACCTATACTAGTATTATGCCCGTGCAATGCACGGCTTAATCAAGAATAATGTGTAAACTAAAGAAAATATTTTATTAATTTAATTAAAATTAAATAATAAAATAGATGATAAAACTAAAGTAAAGTTTTCTATTAAAAAAATCATATATAAATCCAAAATTAATTGAATGGAAAATGGTAGATAATCATGTAACTAATATAAAAGGATATGCCAAATTGAAAATAACTTCATTAGCATATGGATATTGATGATGCCTAAAATCGTCAATAAGTCACACAGTCCTCATGTGCTCAAGACAACACCTACAAAACAAAAACAAAGAAGACCTTGTAGAGAGTACCGGTGTGGTACCGGCCAAATACCCTCTGAAGGTCAAGTTAGAGAACTTTCACAACTCTAAAGTGCCAGAACTAGGGGAAATTATGCGTACCTTGGTTTGTGAGGGTTTTGGAATTTTTATAGTAGCATAGGGTTGACATCCATTCCTTGGCATAGAGGGCCTTTCCTTGTAGGGAAGATCTTCATTAATACGCATGTCTTGCGGGATCCTTTCCTTGTAGGAATCCCCTTGATTGGGGTTAGTCGTGGGGCACAAGATATTTCCTTATATACTCATACGTGGAGGCCAAGCAAGGCCATGTCAGACCCTGTCAAAGGTTTACTTATCCCCTTCAGCTTCCTTCCTTCAGCTTCTTATCCCGTTTGCATTCTAGTCGTCTCATTCGAGACGCAGCCGTCAGCCTTGAGGTGGAACTGTCAGCTTTATGATATTGTCGTTTATGTTGAAGAATGCACAAGCAAGGTCGACAAGTTCATTAAGACCGTCAGCTTTGCCTTATGTGAACAAGCTTTCAAAATTACCCTTACTAGTTGCCCCCTACTCCATAGCTCCGTCGGCTCTAGCTGACGGGTTATGGAGTTTGATTGGTAGCTTTTTTATTATTACTATTTTTTGTTTATTCAGGAAAAAGGAAAGGGGTATTTATGGATGATTCCTCGAGCAGCCATTATTAAATGCTAGAACACGTGGCACAAGCCAGTTGGCCTCGTTTCTGAACAAGGGCGTTGCTTCGTCTCCCGTGCATTTTTTGTCCTATATATATCTCACATCCTCCCCTCATTTCTCTTATTACATCCTTGCTGATCTTAAGAGAGAGCTCGTCGTTTTGTCTACCTTGCTTCCGTTAACTTGTTGATCTTGTCGCCTTTGCTGCCATCATCTTGCTGAGGCCCTCACTTCTTAAGGAACTGTTTACTAACTTCGCAAGTCCTCTTTTCTTTTATTTCATTCTATCTTTTATTTTCATTTTTCTAGTTGATTGTTAATTCTTTAGAGAGGCCGTCAACTTAGGTTCTTAGAATACCTCCGTCGCTTGTAGGTGAATAGATGTCTAGAGAAGCGACGAGTGAGCAGTTGTTAGTCCGTGAGGGAGCGGGCTACGACGGAGTCTTCCAGTCAGGTCATGAGCTCGAGGAGGGCCTTTCTTGGTCGTTAGAGAGGGAAACGTTCGCCCATACTCCTGACGAGGAAGTGGAAAGTTGTGATGGAGAGGAAGGTGAGGAAGAAGAGGTAGATGAGGGTGAGGACAAAGGTGATGAGGGAGAAGAGGAGGGAGATGATGACGGGGACGAGGGTGAAGTTGACGGGAGAACCTCCGAAGAAGGAAGTTCAGGAAGCCCCGGGGATGGCCACACTCGTCCATTTATTCTCCCCAAAATGTGGACTGTCAATGAATTTAAGCCAACGATGATGGTCAACATCTTTAAGAATTTAAGGGACCGTTATCAAATTCTTGACCATATTCCAATCCGTCTCCCTGGGAAGTTTGAGAAGTGCTACTTGGGGAAGACCGCGGACGTCGACATGTACAATGCCGTGTTCGTAGCAGGACTGAGGCTGCCACTAACAGCATTGCACTGTCAGTTAGCCAATTTTGTTGGATTATCCGTCAACCAGGTTGCTCCTAATGCGTAGAGGATATTCATTGGAGCTGAGATCCTATGGGGTCGTCTAAGTGGTGGGAACCATCAGCTTTTGCTGGACGAGTTCTTTTGGTGCTACAGACCCCAGCACAATGTCTTGTCCCAATGGATATACCACTTTGCTGCGCCGAAAAAAGAGCTTAGGCTTGTGTCGGATATGCCTGATTCCAATAGGAATTGGAAAGGCAGATATTTCTTTGCTCAGGGGATGGATTGGGTATGCCATCCAGAGGAGTGGGCTACAATGCCCCATGGCATCGACAATACTTGGGTATTGTCAAAGATTCAGGTTTAGTTCCGTCAGTTTTTTCCTTTTACTTCTTTCTTTGTTTATTTGTTAAGTATTTAACGTTGTCGTTCCTCTTTTTTAGTTAGCGTTCATCCGCGCATAATTGACGAGCAGGAGGCTTTTATACGTCGGGTTCTTGAGATCCCTTTTGAGGAACGGAAGTGCCGAGACCTCATTACTCTTGATACGCTGCACGCCTATTGTAGTGGTCCAGAGCCGATGCCTGCTGCACGTAGGTTGAATACTTACTTTGTCGGCGTAAGTTCTTCCTTCATTACCTATTTCTTTTCGTCGTTTTCTTGTCATCTTTATGTCTAACTCCCGTCATTTTTCTTTTACAGAAATGGAGGCAGCCAGGATAAAGGCATCGGTGAGGGCGTCAGCTGCGACGCGTAAGAAAGAGGAGGAGAAGAAGGAGAACAGGAAAGAAGGGGCGTCCTCGTCAGCCCCTAAGGTGGTCGGGAAGGGGGTGCCTAAAAGGAAAACTAACGGGAAGGACAACCGTCCTTTTAAGAAAACATCAGTCACCCCTAGGGAGAAGCAGCCCAAGAAACCGTTGCCCACCAAGCCGAGCCATGGAACTGGCAAAAGCTTAATGACGGCGTCAGGCCCCGTCTCCCAGGGAACCCGTCGTTTTCTTATGCACAAAGGATACGCCGTCAAGATGGTTGAATCAATCATCAAGGAGACGGACGTGGATCCTTGTGTTGAGCAGGAGACGGAGGACTTGGGAGCGTCAGGTTTTTTTGACCTCTCCGGGGTATGTTCTTCTCCTAGACAATTTTACTTTATTGTTTAATCGTCAGCTGACAGTTGTGTTCCATTTTCAAGCACTGGTGCGCATGAAGGCGCTCCAAGATAGGTGCGTCACTAAGGAGGGGGTAATCAGTTGTCTTAGGAAGCGCAAAGAAATGTTGACTAATGAACAGGATCAATACAAGGATGCTCTTCGTACTCTCAACAAGGAGGTGGCGGAGTTAAATGAGAAGTTAAAGGAGGAGACCTGTCAGCGGGAAAATGAGCAAGAGGCGAAAGCGACCTTGGAAAAGGAGCTGACAGCTCTTCTCGGCTAGGGCTGAAGCCGTAAACGAATTCAAGGCTTCACAGCCTTTCATTGACTCTTGTGCCGTCTACTATGGTGACTGGTTTGAGGACTGCCTAAAGCAGGTCAAGTTCGTCTACCCACACTTGGATCTATCCAAGGTCACCATGGACGACCCCTTGCCGTCAACTCTAGCTGGTGACACCATCTTTGAGGAGACCGACGACTCCACCCAGTTAGAGCGGGATCCAAAAAATGATGGTGTTGTTCTTGCACAACCTGCTGTGGAGAAGCCTGTCACTCCTTTGATCCCGTCCACTGAAGCTCAAGATGCTGAAAACCCTTCTACTCAAGACGCCTAGGATCTTCCTTCCAAAGACGACGAGAACCCTTAGGACGTCCAGGCCCCCTTAGTTTAGCTTTTTTATTTTTAATGATAATTTGTTATGTATTTCATCCAATTTCCAAACAATATTAAGTGCCCTTCTATATTTTGGTCCTTGTTTGTAAAGATTTTACTTTATTTATGGTATTATTTTATATCCGTCGCTTTTTAGCATGTGTGTTGATCTTTATGTGTTGGTATGCGTATGTCCATCCATTCTTGTGCCTATATGTTAGGATGTACTTGTCCCTTAGAGGACTTGGTAAATAACTAGGATGAACCCGTCTGCTTTGGTGGACTCGTCCTCCTTTAGTCATGAAAATGAACTGGCTTTATTTGAAGACCTAATAATAAATCCGTCTATTTGTGGACATAATAATAATCTTGTCCACTTGTGGATTTTGTGATAAATTCGCCCACTTGTGGACTTAATAATGAACTCGTCCTTATGGACCTAAATAATTTCAACTCGTCCACTTTGTGGACTTTGTAATAAACTCGTCCAGTTGTGGACTTAATAATGAACTCTTCCACTTGAGGACTTAGTTATTTCAAGGCATCCTCATAGGATGAACTCGTCCACTTTGTGGACTTTGTAATGAACTCGTCCACTTTGTGGACTTTGTAATGAACTCGTCCACTTGTGGACTTAATAATTTCAAGGCATCCTTATTGGATGAACTCGTCTATTTGCTTATGGACTTAATAATGAACTCGTCCACTTATGAACTTAGTTATAAAAGTAGTTTGTAGAGACAAATAAATACACAGGTCATATCTGAATAACTCCTCTTATTATGATAAATACGTGCATAAGTAAAAAATTGTTCTTAAAAAGGATAAAAACCTGCCCTTTGGGCTTAGAAAGTGCTGTAGGTAAAAATTAACTAAAAGAAATAAACTGGAAATGAGGAGTGTCGCTCTTCATGCTATCATCTACTGGTAGTATTTCTTGAGATGCTCAGCGTTCCATGGGTGGTGTAACTTTTGCTCGTCTAATGTCTCCAGGTGGTAGGTGCCTTTCCTCTTCTATGACGTGACTCTGTAAGGTCCTTCCCAGTTAGGTCCGAGCTTTCCCTTGGAGGGATCTCTCGTGGCGCTCATTACCCTCCTTATGACAAGATCCCCAACTTAGAAGTCTCTGTGTCTGACTCTGAAGTTGTAGTGTTTGGCCATGAGGTCCTGGTATCGTGCTAGTCTTTGTTCAGTTGCCTCCCTGACTTCGTCCACTAGGTTAAGTTGTAGACGCATGGCCTCCCCGTTCCTTCTTTCATTATAGTTGTTCACCCTGTAGCTTGTGAGTCCGACCTCGGTTGGGACAACTGCCTTGCTTCCATATGCTAGTCGAAACGGCGTCTCTCCCGTAGGAGTTTTGGTTGTTGTCCTGTATGCCCATAGCACGCTTGGCAACTTTTCTGGCCATATACCCTTTGCCCCCTTGAGCCGAATCTTGATGATTTTAAGCAATGATCAGTTTGTGACCTCAACTTGTCCATTGGCTTGAGGGTGGGCGAGGGAAGAGTAGTGGTTTTTGATTCCCAACTATGAGCAAAAGTCCTTGAAAGAGTCATTGTCGAACTGCCTCCCGTTATTCGAGACTAAGACTCTAGGGATCCCGTATCTGCAGACGATGTTCCTCTAGACAAAGCCTCGCACGTTCTTCTCTGTGATGGTGGCCAGGGCTTCAGCTTCTACCCATTTGGTGAAGTAGTCTATGCCGACTATTAGGAACTTCAACTGTCTCATTGCTATTGGGAAGGGGCCCATGATATCCAATCCCCATTGAGCGAAAGGCTATGGGATCACCATTGGGGTGAGCTCTTTTGTCGGCTGTCTGATGATGTTGCTGAACCTTTGACATTTGTCGCAGGCTTTGACATATGTCTGGGCATCCTTTTGCATAGTAGGCTAGTAGTATCCTGCTCGAATCAATTTGTGTACTAACGAGCGTGATCCGGAGTGGTTCCCGCAGATCCCTTCATGGACTTTTCATCACATATTTCACTTTTTCGGGGCTTAAGCACCTTAGGAACGGGCGGAAGAAGCCTCACTTTATCAGAATGATTCGTGCTGCTTGGACCTTTAGCTTCCTTGCGGCCTTCTTACTGTCGGGTAGTGTGCCATTTTTCAAGTAGGAGACTAAAGGTGTGGTCTAGTTGCTTTCGGAACCTATCTCCTATACATCGATGGGATCTATCAATGGTGAAAATTGAATAAAGGAGAGTACCTTGCCGAGGATGATCATGTGTTTTGCTAATGCGGTCTTAGTGAGACGGTTCGCTTGCTCATTCTCTCCTTTTAGGATTTAAACAATCTTGGCCTGTAGTTCGTTCACCCTTTTCTTTACTTGCTCCAGGTACTTCTTCATCCTCTCACCTTTACATTCGTAATCACCATTCACTTGGTTTGTGACGACCTGGGAATCACAATGAATAATCACACTCGTGGCCCCTACTGCTTTAGCGAGATCTAGTTCTGCAACTAGAGCTTCGTACTCTGCTTCATTGTTGGTCGTAGGGAAGTCGAGACGTACCATGCATTCAATCTCGTCCCCTTCTAGAGAACGAAGTACAATACCCGTTCCGCCAGCCTGTTTGTTGGATGATCCGTTCGTGTGGATACTCCATTGAGGATACTCTTCTGCCCCCTGGCCTTCCGTGTTAGTGAACTCCGCAATGAAGTCAGCAACCACCTGTCCCTTAATGGCAGTACGCGGGTGGTACTGTATGTTGAATTTGCTCAACTCTATTGCCCATAGTTCCATTCGTTCGGAGGCTTCAGGATTGCTTATTGCTCGCCGTAGGGGCTTGTCAGTCAGGACGACCATCGTGTGGGCCTAAAAGTACGGCTTGAGGTTGCGGGCTACTGTAACCAAAGCGAAGGCGAGCTTCTCCATCGGTAGGTATCTCTCCTCTACACCACGGAGTGCCCGGCTTGTGTAGTACACGAGCTTTTGCACCTTGTCTTCTTCTCTGACCAAGGCCAACATACGGCAGCTGAGGATACAGCCAAGTAGAGGAACAGTTCTTCCCCTGGTTTGGAAGGACTCAGTAACGGTGGGGAAGAGAGGCAAGCCTTCAGATCCTCGAATGCCTATTGACACTTGGCCATCCACTCAAAATATTTCTTCAGCGTTCAAAAGAAAGGTAGACATTTATCCGTTGCCCTTGATACGAACTTGTTTAGCGCGGCTACCTTGCCGTTGAGGCTTTGTACTTCTTTCATGTTCTTTAGGGGTGCCATCTCTATTATGGCCTGGATCTTGTTTGGGTTGACTTCGATACCTCTCTGAGACACCATGAACCCTAGGAACTTCCCAGCCATCACCCCGAATGCACACTTGCTCGGATTGAGCTTCATGTTATAAGAGCGAAGGGTGTTAAAGGTTTCCCTAAGATCATCCAAATGATCATCCTCCCTTTGACTTTTTACCAGCATGTCATCAACGTAGACTTTGACATTTCTTCCAATTTGATGTGCGAACATCTTGTTCATGAGCCTCTGATATGTCACGCCCGCGTTTTTTAGGCCGAATGGCATTATTTTGTAGCAGAAGAGGCCTTGGCTGGTAATGAACGAAGTCTTCTCCTATTCCACTTCGTCCATTTTGATCTTTTTGTATCCAGAAAAAGCATCCATGAAACTTAGTAATTGGTGTTAAGCTGTAGAGTCTACTAGGTCATCAACCCACGGGGAGGGGGTAGCTATCCTTGAGGCATGCTTTGTTTAGGTTTGTAAAGTCCATGCACATCCTCCACTTCCCATTGGCTTTCTTGACCATCACCACATTCGCCAGCCAGTTGGGGTAGTAAACTTCTCTGATGAAGTCTGCCTCTTGCAACTTGCGGACTTCTTCCGCTATAGCTTGGTCTCGTTCTTGGGCGAACACCCGCTTCTTCTGACGAATAGGTGGAAAGGTGGGCGACACATTCAACTTGTGCACTATGACTGAAGGGTCAATCCCGGGCATGTCTTCATGGCTCCAAGCAAATACATCTTGGTTTTCTTTTAGAAAAGTCATGAGTGCTTGGCGGACTAGCGGACTAGTGAGGGTGCCGATCCTAGTTGTTCGATCTGGTTTGGAGTTGTCGAGAAGTATCTCTTCAAGTCCTTCAATGGGCTCTGCCACCATTCGCTGTTCTTCTATGTTTATGGTTAGTAGATGATCGTCCATCTCCAACATTGCTATGTAGCATTCGTGTGCAGTCACTTGGTCTTCACATACTTCTCCTACTCCGTACTCGGTGGGGAATTTGATCATCAGGTGGTAGGTCGAAGTTATGGCCTTCCACGAGTTGAGGGTAGGCTGTCCTAGGATGGCGTTGTAGACAGACAAGCAGTCGAAAACAAGGAATGTAACATCCTTAGTGATCTACTGAGGGTAATCACTAACCGTTATGGGCAACGTGACTGTGCCGATAGGGTATACTTTTGTCCCTCCGAATCCAACGAGTGGGGCGTTGGTCAGAACCAGCCGTTCTCTATCAATCCTCATTTGCTGGAACACCGGGTAGTAAAAGATGTCAGCGGAGCTTCCGTTGTCAACCAGGACCCGATGTGTGTTGTAGTTTCCTACCCGTATGCTAACGACGAGTGCATCGTCATGCGGATGGTGGAGACGTCGAGCATTTTCCTCTGAGAATTCGATGATGGGGTTGTCGATTCGCGCTATCTTTGGGACGAAGCTCGTCAGCTGGACGTTTTGAACCATCCTTTAATAAGTCTTATGAGCCTTTTTGGAAGAGCTAGAGGCCGCAGTACCTCCCCTGATCATTCTTATATCTCCTATGGGTGGCCTAGAACGCTCATTCTCCCGTCGAGGAACCTGCTCTTGTGGTGGGTCCGCTTTTTCCTTGCTGACAAACCTCTGCAACTTTCCTTATCTGATAAGAGCTTTTATTTGTTGCTTCAAGTCGTAGCAATCAGATGTGTCATGTCTGTGGTCACGGTGAAAGCAGCAGTACTTGTCTCTGGACCTCTTATTGGGATCACCTTCAACTTGCTGGGAAATGTCAGGGCTCCTTCGTCCTTGGTCTGCATTAGGACTTGGTCGATCGGGGCAGTCAACGGGGGTGAATCTTGAGAATCTCCTGGTGGGGGGTTTGGAGTGCCTGTCCTCCAGCCGTTCTCCAGTTCTAGCCATCTTCCACCCCCTATCCTGCCGTGCGTCCTCTTATCTTTCCCTCTTCTTGGGCTTCTCTTCTCGGGCCAACAATGCGTCTTCCGCATTCATGTACTTAGTGGCCCTGTAAAGTACATCCGACATGGTTTTCAGGTTGTTCTTATATAAAGAAAATAGGAACTTACCCTTCCGTAACCCATTCGTGAATGCAGCCACGAGTATCTTGTCGTCAGCTTCATTGATCGAGAGGGTCGCTTTGTTAAAGCGGGTTATGTAAGACCTCAGCGTCTCATCCTCCCGTTGTCTAATGCTTATCATGCATGCAGTGGACTTCTTATACCTGTGTCCCCCGATAAAGTGTGAGGCAAATTGGGCGCTTAACTCCTTAAAAGTACTAATGGAGTTAGGCGTCAACTTACTGAACCAAATCCTTGCGGGGCCCTTTAGCGTAGTAGGGAAGGCTCTGCATATGATTTCGTCTGCCACTCCTTGCAGGTGCATTAGGGTCTTGAAAGACTCCAGGTGATCTAAGGGATCCTTAGATCCGTCGTAGGTCTCCACCTGTGGCATGCGGAACTTCGGTGGAAGGGGAAACAAAGTGACGGAGGCAGTGAATGGTGAATTAGTTTGATGGACCAACTCGTCGAGGTCGCTTGACATCTGTTCTCTGAGGGCGTTCATCATGAAATCCATCTTTCCTTCATCATCTGCATCTCCGTAACCATGTGTGGTGGAACCGTTTCCGCTGCGGATGGACGGCTTGTGTCCTGTCGCTCTTGTCTGCTTGGGGCGTTGCTACTCTCTGGTCCTTCTTGGTCCCTTTTCTTAGAGCTTGTATCTTCTTGGTCCTCCTCCTAATTGTTAGGCCCTGTGTTCTTTTGGCACAGTTGCTCCTCTAGGTCGTGGTTTTGCTTGGTAAGACGTTCTACGGCCGCGGCGAAAGTCTGAATCTATCTTACGAGGGCAGTGGTACATGGTTTGTCCCCTTGATTGTTGTTGGTTGTCGCCATCGAGCGAGTAAGTACCATGCAACTCTTTGTCTAGGAAGCGGTAGTATGGCCTACAAAACGAACTCTTCTCCCTACAAACGGTGCCAACTGATAATGCCTAAAATCGTCAGTAAGTCACACAATCCTCACATGCTCGAGACAACACCTGCGAAACAAAAACAAAGAAGACCTTATAGAGTGTACTAGTGTGGTACAGGCCAATTACCCTCTGAAGGTCAAGTTAGAGAACTTTCGTAACTCTAGAGTGCCAGAGCTGGGGGGGGGGGAAATTATGCTTACCTTGGTTTGTGAGGGTTTTGGGGTTTTTATAGTAGCATAGGGTTGACATCCGTTCCTTGGCATAAAGGGCCTTTCTTTGTAGGGAAGATTTTCATTAATACGCGTGTCTTGCGGGATCCTTTCCTTGTAGGAATCCCCTTGATTGGGGTTAGTCGTGGGGCACAAGATGTTTCCTTATATACTCATGAGTAGAGGCCAAGCAAGGCCATGTCAGACCCGCCAAAGGTTTACTTATCCCCTTCAGCTTCCTTATGCTAACTTCTTATCCTGTCTGCATTCTGGTCGTCTTATTCGAGATGCAGCCGTCAACCTTGAGGTGAAACCGCCAGCTTTATGATATTGTCGTTTATGTCAAAGAATGCACAAGCAAGGTCGACGGGTTCATTAAGATCATCAGCTTTGCCTTATGTGAACAAGCTTTCAGAATTACCTTTACCAGATATGATGAAAATTAAGAAGTGATACCTTTTGGCAAGGTCCTGCATGCCCATATATATATATAAGTTGTTGAGTATCCAACTTGCTAGGAAAAAGCTATAGAATATAAACCATACATTAGTGGCATTCGTACCCACCAATATGAATCAACATAAATCATAGCTAACATATACTAAATTTGCAAGACATTAAAATTTAAGATTCAAAATATAATGGGAAAGTCAAATACAGGTGAGTTTGAGTTACACCTTATAGACTTGTTTTCATGATATTGGCAAAAAATAATATACGAAGAAAAAAAGACCTAATCACTTGATGCGTACTAAAGATTTTAAAAAGTAAAATTTTCTCATATAATAGAAGTATAAGTGTAGAACATATAATTTTTAATTAAATGTGTGATGTATGGATATATTAGCAATATATATATATATAGATATATATCTTACCCAAAAGGGTAGAACCAGCCAAGCAGTATATGTGAAAATAATTCAAAGTAAATGAAAAAAATTTAGAACCGTCCGTTATGGCGGTAATCCATCCAAGGTGGCGGTAGTAACAAGTAGAATAATGAACATAAAACTGAAATTACTTGTTATTGAAAGTAGAACAAACACTTACAGTAGTAGTAGTTACAAGATCTCAACAGTTACAGGTTAACAGTTACAAAGATTGTTCTAGTCCTAGATACAAGATTGTAAGGTAGTAGGAAATAGTGGTAGTAGAAGCAAAGAACTTTCTCTCAAAAAAGGCTTCTAAGGGAAGAAGTTCTAAGGGAAGAGAATTCTGAAATAAAAGCTTAAGGAAACTAGAATTTTGACCTAAACTTAAGGGACAACCCCCCTTAAATAGGCAAAATTTCGGAGTGAACAGTGTCATGAACAGTAATCCCTGAATAGTAATCCGTGAACAATAATTTGTGAATAGTAAAAAATGAACAGTGTTTTTCCCACTTTTTGACTTAAAAATCAGCTGAAAATTTTTTCTTTTTCTTCAACATATAATGTTCAGACTTTGTCAGAAGAAGCATGGCAAGACCAAAGTAAACATGACAAGACCAAAGTATGAGGATTCCTTTCTTTTTCTTTTGCTTTTCAAGAATCCCAATAAGAATCCAAAGGAAATGCCAGGAGAATATGAGACGCATGCCTAAGGAAATTCTTTATTCCAAAGGGCACGGGGCACATGGAATCTTCACAGGGACTTCGCAGCAGTCACATGGGACTTCATCATAACATTTTTTAATATTGTAACAATTTTGGCCGTTGTGCAGGCTAGACAAATAGGGGATAGTAGCAGCAGTCTTGAAACAGTAGTAACCTCAGGAGTATCTTAAACAGTTTTAGCAGGCTTAACAGGTGTGGGAACAAGTGCATTGGTAGGCATTAATCAGTATCATAAGCATCTGATGTGTAGCCATCATTGTATTCATGTTCATGGTGGAGAGCATATTGGTTGCAGAATCCACAATATGGAAGTGGTTCAAACTCTGGAGTTTTTCCTAGAGTGAGAAAACTTCTTGGATTACAGTGATCTGCTATCCGCAAATGAGGAATGGCATTAGCATAAGGTCTAGGACCAAAAACAGAAATTCTTTCTAAGTTTCCCATAAAGTGATAATCTTTCCATAAATTCTGGGCAACCTCAAGAATTTGATTGTTGAAATAATTTCTCCAGCAATCTGTGAGAGCCCAAGGATTTCTGAAGGATAAATGAGAGTCTCCTTCATACCATTGTCCTTGGTGGGTGTATCCATTAATGAGAATGAGATGTTTTGAGGGCTGGACATTCATCCAGTTATCTCTTTCCCATTGTGGCAAAGTGCTCCAGCATCTGATCGAAACAAAGGGGCTTTCAAATTTTTTAATAGCAGTCTGAATGATTTGTGGAAGCTGGCTGGCTTGATCATGACTTGTTAGTTTTATGAGTCTAATAAAGCCATACTCAAACATTTGGGAAAGCCAGTTAGGGCTCCTATCAATATCGTCTGAATCTGAACCATCATCATAATTGTTAGCAATACCTGAACCATCATCATAATTAACTAGAAGGCCGGGAAACAGATGTTTCTTTTCATACACTCTGAGACTACTCCCAAAGTGTTCTTCCCAATCAGCTTGTTCAAGAATATCACTAATATCATCTGAATTAGCAGGATCAGGAATAGCGGTTGTAACAAGCGTCTTGAAATGTTCGAACCATAAGTCAGAAGACTTAAACATAGCCTTGCTTCCCAGATTACGAGATTGTATATCTGTTGGCAAGTTGGCAATAGCACTTCTTAACGAAGATTGGGTCTTAAGACTCAATCTTGCATAATCAGTGCCAATAATAGTCCTTTTATCCATTGAATGGATTTCCTCTTTGCCAAAGAGTTGACTAGTGTAGGATTCATAGGGTTCATTTGTAATATTGGGGTGGCTAACAAGATGGCTTTCAAAAGCCTCAATTGTTTGAAATAAAGTTAAGATAGTGGCTTGTATTAGCCTCAATTTGTGCAGTAAGGTTAGTAATATGGCTTCTAAAAGCCTTATTTTCTGAAACAAGGTTAGTATGGTGGCTGATATAAGCCTCATTTTGAGCAGTAAGACTAACAAGGTGGATTTCAAGGGCTCTGAGGGTTTTCTAAAAAACATTATGGTGGTTTCTAGTAAAAGCAAATTGAAGGTTATCAAGAATGAATTTAATAGAATCTGGTAATTCTGAATAGGTTCCATTGTGGAATTGTAAATTTCTTGACAAAACTTCCTGTAAAGCAATTAATATATCACCACTGGAATATGTCACCTTTGCCGGGAAAAATTCCTGAAGGGATGTTGATCTACTAGATTTTACTCCAGAAGATGCGCCTTCATGCATTTTAAAAAGTTGTCCTGCTGGGAGTCTTTTGTTTTGAGAATAGTCCTGTACATGAGCTTTTCCCTTGTTTTTCCTCTCTGCCGAGGGAGTCATAATAATCCACTTACTAGTGGTATAAGTATAAATATTATTATTATTCCACTTATTAGTGGTATTTATCCACGCATCATTGTCCGATTCCTGCAAAGAAGCATCGATAATGTTAGGATAATTGATAGTATTTAACATTTTGGTACTATAAATATTACCTCTAAAATCATCTGTGAAATAATGGCAAGAACCTATCATTAGGTCTTGAATTGGCACATTAGTAGGAAAGTCTTCATCATAAGACGAATCATCAATTGGTATTTTTTTACACCAAAAAGCATTAAGAGCATCAGAGCAAACATCATCAATCAAGATGTTATCAATTATGGATTGTAACAATGTATCAGAAATTTGTTCAGCAATTTTCTTGTATCTCGCTTCTTATGGAAGGAAGTTGAGATTTTTAATTTTAGCATGAATCATGTTTGAAGTAGCATCAATGTCAATTTCAAACTTTTAAGCAAATTTGAACTTTACTTTCTGTCCAAAAGGATCAGTAGTAATTCCATCATGTTCAACAAGAAAAGGATAAAAAGCATTAATAAAAGGCAAACCAAGAATCACTTTATCAGTCATGTTTTTAACAAGAACAGAAGGAATCTTGAAACAGACATTATCATGGTACACATGAGCATTATTCAATTCATATTTAATTTTCATCTGAGAACCATTAGTAGAAACTAATCTTTCAGTAGATTTTTCAAAATATTTTGAAGGAATCAGTCCTTCTAGGATACAGCTCATATCCGCACCAGAATCAATCCTAGCAATAACAGTGAAATGATAATCAGGAGAAACAACAATTTTAACTTTTGTAAACCATTTTGGAGGAAGTATTTTATTAACAAGAGCAAGTTGAGAATCAGTGAAAACATCAGCAATACCTTTATCAGAAAGAAGAGTCTGTTGACTGGATTCATCTCCATCTTTGTGCTCATCATGTTCACTATCAGATTTATTAGATTGTTGTTTATCAAGGTTTTTATCAACTTTTAACATTATTAGCTCTTGTTTAAGATTATTGTTATCACTTTTAATATTTTTAAAATCATGTTTTAATTCGCTTATCTCTTGTTTAACAATATTAATTTCATGTTGTAAATCATTAACAGTTAAATCTTTGGATTTCTTTTTATTAAATCTTTCCAAAGTTTCTTCAAAGCTTATAGTTGATTTTAGTTTGTTACCAGTTTCATTTTTTACCAATTTTTTCTTGAACTTATCTAAATATTCTTTTTGTAATTCAGGATTTTGAATTTGATTTATCAATTGAATTATTAATTTTTCATTCTCTTCACTTTTAGTGAGGGTTTTAACAGATTTAATAACATTGCAACAGGATTCTCTACAACCAATTTTAATATTAGGAGAATCAGAAGAATCAGTAGCAGATTGATAGCAAGAATCAGAAGAAGAAAAATCATCTTCCAAGGAATCAGACGAATCATCTTCCAAGGAATCATGTTTGAAGTAGCATATTGATTCAAGGATTCTGAATAATTCTTCTTGCTCTTTATCATCAATGTTTAACATGTTAAACTTATTTTTTAACTTACCAGGTTTTTGTTTACAATCTTTACTAAATTGTCCAGGTTTTCCACAGTTAAAACATTTACCTTTACGTGATCTTTGTTTAACATGTTCTTTTTAGCATAAAAATCATTAGGTTTAACAAAGTTGGTTCTGTATCTTTTATGTTTTTTATGGCTGTAATTTTTGTGACTTTTATCATGTTTTTTCCCTTTCTGCCTGGAAGGAGCAATAGGGGGCAAACCATATTGTTCATAGAAATTACCCATTTCATATTTAGCTTTTCTTTTGTTTTTTAATTGGTGTTTTAACAGTTTTTCATCATTGCACATATTAATTCCAAGTTTTTTAATAGTGCTTAAAATATCACCATAAGTCAAATTATCATAATCAATAGAATCATTTTTACCAATTAATTATTGTTTTACCTTATGAGCAAAGATAAGAGGCAGACCGTCAATAAACTTTTCTTTCCAATAAGGCTTGAAACAGTCTTTCCGATGCATTACTCTAGAAAGGAAAACATCATGGTACCATCTGTAATCAGACATAGTAGCACATCTCAAATTATTTAACAAGTCAGAAATTCGAGATGAAATATTAGATGGAGTACCAACAAAATGTTTGATAATAGTATAAATCAAGGTATTAACACCATCACGAATACCTCGACCAATACTTTCATCAAGAATAGGCAAACCTTCATCATTCTTTTTAACAGCATGTTTAATAGATTCTCTGGAATCTTCTGTGAGATATGAATCCCACCATTCGTGAAGAGTACCAAAAAAACCAATAGCAAGAAGGTCAACAATTTCAGGGTGATCAAGATTATGGTTGTTAACATAAGCAATTCCAACCATAGACATATGACCCATTTTATTAATGATTTCTTGTTTAGACAAACCATCAATATTCCATTCATAGATCTTATCAGCAGAAACAGAAAACTGAGTTTGAAAAGGTCTTTCTTCAAACTGCATATCAGGGGGAGTAGGTTTGGAATTTCCAACAAATCTTTTAATTTCTGGTAAATCATCATCAAAAATCTTTTTTGCAGAAATAGAAGATACAGTATCAGAATCTGTGCTTTCATCAGAAACAATTTCTTTTTCATTTCTTGAAATAGTGTAGGCTATACTTCGAGAAGTACCCTTAGTTTTAACTTTTAAATCAGAAAGCATTTTTTCAACAATTTCAAGAGTTTTAGATTGGGAGGTTTTGAACTTGAAATTTTTTTCATGACTGGGTAAATTAATCAGAGGTTCTTCAGTCTTGACAGAAACATGTTTTTCAGAAACAGATTTTTCAACAGAAGCAGTTTTGTTAATAATTTTTTCTTCAATACGGTCAAGCTGTTGACCAATAATATGCAAAGATTCATTAGTAAAATTGTTTTGTTCAATAAGACTAACAATGGGAGTTTTATCATCAGTAATTTTGAAAGGAGAGGCCTTCACTTCCTCTTTTGTCACTTCATCCTTCTTAGTAGTTATCAAAATTAGCTCAAGAGGAGGATGACTAGACTTAATAATGGTTTTATCTATTTTAACAAAATTTGATTTTTTTTTTATCACATTTAAATGTTGTTTTGAAACCTCATCTTTTGAAACATAATGGTTTTCAAGAAAATCAAAAAACAAAATATGTTTTTTCAATCAATTCATCTTTTCTAACAATTTTCTCTTAACACGGTCTTTTTTAGACTGAGAAAAATTATTTTGGAAATATTTTCTCTTAGGTTGGTTTTTTGAAAGCATAAACTCATTGCACAAAGAAACCATATCAAGTTCAAAATCATCATTTAAAACAGTCAAAACTCTTAACTGATTTTGGTAAACAGGAGGATTGTCAATAGGAGGAAAATCAGAATCAGATGGAACAACAGATGTAGAGTCTTTTTCATCTTCAATAGCAATGTTGCCATGAGGAGAGGAAGATTCGGCTTTAGTAGAATAGAAAGGAGTACTAACTTGGGAGTTACCGCTGGAAACTCCTTTTAGTCTTAAACCAGTGGGTTTTTCAAGACTTTTTTGCAAAAATTCATTGAGATCTTAATCTCTTTTTGACATATTTTCAGATCCAGCAAAGGAATGCCTTCCTTCGTTGATCCTTAATGGTTGGTTATTTTGAAAACTTATTTTAACAATACCATCAAGATATTGTTGAATATGAGTGAGATCAAGTTCATCAAAAACAGGTTTAACAAGAGGAGATTCTGGTTCCAACAACCATTCAGTGGGAAGCTTAACGTCTTGCCATTGAATCATTTTTGGAACTTGAACTTTAGCATCAGGAGTTGAACATTGAATTAACATAGTTTTACTAGAAGGTTCTCTGTGATTTATAGCACCAGGATTTAATTGAGTACCCAACAATCTGTAATAAATGCGGTAAATTAAAGCAAAAGGCTTACTACCTTCTTCCATGATATAACCAGATGAAGCAATATTTAAAGTCAAAGCTTTAACAATATTAGGATCATCCAAAGCAAGAGTAAGATCAGGATAACAGTTAAAATAAACAGGACCATCATACCAAGAATGCTATCTTTAAAATTTTTAAATCTAGCATCACGTAAACACATTAGAACAGAAGCATTAATACCCTTTCGGGTGAGTGGTTCTTATTTTTCTGATATTATCTATATATATATATAGATATATCTATATCTATATTTATATATATAATAGCAGAAGCTGAGAGAAATTGGATTCCTACAATTAAGGAGGTGCTAACAAATAGGATAACTGCCTATCTAAAATTCAGATAGTATACAGTTTTTAATTTAAAAAACCATAGGTGCACCGTTTTGGGAGAGTCTTATAAAAACCCAACCCACTTATAAAAAAAAAAAACATAAAATCCCAAAACAGACATACGCTGCAGAAAGAAAAAGAGAACCGACAAAGAGAACGATAGAGAAAGAACTTCGGTCTGCGTAGATGGTGGAGAGAGAAAAATTTGAGAAGAAAGTCAGGATTTGCCACCATCAAACCACCGTACCCTCCACCGGTATGATCTCTATCTTTTTGTACCGAAGGTCAGCGTACTCCCTTCATCTTCAAATACTATTTTTGTAGTTTGAAAGATTGAAACTCCTCACCATTGCTTTTCCTATTCGAATTAGAATCTTAAATCTTCAATATTTCTATGTTTTTGAATTCAAAACCGGCAGTTCCCCTTACTTAATTTTCTAGGGTTCTTCTTTTACCCTTTAAAAAAAAAAATTAGATAGGTTGATTCTCTTTCTTTGGATGCTTTGGTTCCAAATTATCCCTCTATATCTTTTTTAGTGGTAAAGACGCCGGCGATTGTTCATTCCTTGGCCAGACTTAGACCACCGGAACAGCAAGCACAGAAAGAAACCGTTAGGCCATCTATCAACCACCCGAATCGTCGGAACCGACACCGGTAAATTTTTTTTCCATTTTTTAGATCTGGGTATGAAATTTTACTTTTAATTGAGTTTTTTTGTTGGATAGGTTTAGATTTTATTCATTTTTGTTTTGGGTTTTAGGGTTTTCTATTTGTAGTTATTTGCTTTTGTTTTGAGAAAAAAGAGAATCTTTTCCTGGTTCCTTTCAAAATTTGCAAAATTTAGGTGAAAATTCATCAATGTGTTATGACTCTTCGTTTATTCAATGATCTTCGAATGAATTTTCACTTAAATTTTGCAAATTGTGAACTGAAATTTGGTTGATTAATGCAATGGTCCACAATTCACATAGATGAGAAAACTTGGCTAATCTTGAAGCGAAGTTTGATATGAAAAGGGTTTTTTTTTTGACGGTTTGCTCTCTGTGTTCTGCAAGAGAACGAAGAGATTAGGATGTAATTGATTTTATCTTGGTTCTTGGATTATATTTTGACTAATTGAAACCAAAATCCTAAACCTTTATCTTTTAGAACTTTGTTTTGTGTGTGTAATGCTGCCAAATCTTTCTTTGTTTTGTATGTGTAGCGTTTTTATGTACATATATAGTTTCCTTGCCACCGTCAAAATCAAAGAATCTGCAACTAAAGCTAACCTTCTCTGAAGAGCAAAATCTGAACCCCGGGTAAGAATTCTGATTCGCTTTCAATTGAAAACCTTCCTACCCTGTTATTATTTACTTTTGGTGTTTTGGGTTGCTATGGCTGAATGATTGGCTATTAGTTTGCCAGCCTTAAAAAGGGTTTTCCAAAAAAATTAATTGTATTTACTTTAGGGGCTATGGTTTCTTCTACTTTATATCTTATTGTGATAGAAGTCGAACACTTTAGTGGGTTTTCAAACTTGGGCTTCTTCCTCTAGAGGTGGAAGATTCTTTCTTTAATTTTTGGTTATTGGTTCTGGATTTACATGACTTTGCTATTATTATTATTTTCATAAGTGATGCATAGAATTGGATCATGGGTGAATTATAATTGAATTCATAGATTGATGGGTTTAGATAAGTCAAATTATTGGACACATTGAATTTTTATGTTCTTATCTGTGTTGTGATTTATTATTTAAAAATATTGTATAGTTTATATCATCAGTTGTCCTTTTTAGTTGGTAGATTTTGGATCAAGCTGAATTGCATGGTGTCCTTTCTTCAAAATTCTAGACCTTTACATAAGGCTCATTGAGACAAAAGATTTTTGAAGATAGGCCAACCCTATCATAGCATCACCCGATGTGCTCGACAATTGTTTGAGTGAAGTCAAAAGTAAAAAAAAAAAAAGTTTGGTAAAATTTTTTATGTTTATTTTATGAAAATCCTCTATTTTCGTTTGGATTATTTATTGTTTTTTTTTTCATGCCAATACAACATGATATTTGTTTTGTTTACTACAAGGATTTTCATAATTATTAGAATATGATGAGTCTTATACCTTGATTTTTTTTGCTAATTCTTCCCACTGTAGCGGTAATACTATTCAATATCCCAACCAAAGCACCTAGGTTGTCCACCTATTTCAGACCTTTGTACAGCCCTTTTCAATTTTCAGTTCAAGCCATTGATATCTACACTACCTGCAAGGTCTCTGTCTTTCTCCATGTATATGTGTGTGTGTGTAAAGTTTGTCTTTTTTCTCTATTTATATGTGTAAAGTTTGACTCTTTTATGGCTTTTCAATGGGTGATATTTTCATTTTGGTTGGGATTGCTTAGGTGTTTCAAGTTAGAGTGAGTTTTGTAAAGGATGTGCAAAAGCAAGAGGCATGGTGGGAAAGACAACATGAACTTGCGGCTGAGAATTTTGGGGTAAGAATTTCTTCTAATATTTCTTATTCTTCTTCTTCTTCTTTCAATTTTTATTTCTTTGAGTTTTAATTTTGTTTATATAGAACTGTTAGCGTTTACATGTATTTTTGTGTGGTTGTCTTTAGAATTAATAGATTATGACTTTGGGAATTTACTTTCTGACTTCAGTGAATTATAAATATTGGGGCCTTGAAGCTTATTTCATCATAACTTACCACAAATCAATTGATACTGTATGACCTATTATCTTTATATCTTTAAACGAAAAGGTTTGTAAAAGGATTTATTTTTTATTTTTTATTTTTGCCCTGTTTGAAGCTTCTCAATGGGTATTTAGTAAGAAAACTACAAATATGATGAACCATATGTAAATTTACTATAAAATTTGATTCGCGGTTCACATTGTTGTTTTCATTACATTTCTATGTGTTATTCTATAGACTCTTACATTTATCATTTTCATTATGTTATAATGTTTAAAAATCATTTTTTAGGAGTGACCTTCTTGCATCAATTTATAGTGGTAGATGATGAATTTTGATAAATGTCAGGTTTTGCTGAAGGAGCTTACGGTTATTGATATAAATTTCATGTAAAATTGTGAGTGGTGTTAATGCATTCACTTAAAAGTGATTGTCTATTCATTACTATTAGAAATAATTCTTGCTGCTGGCTGGGTCATGTAATTAATTGGACATGGACATAAAAGAAATCCATTTATGAATAGATGATTACATAATAATGGGTGAAAAGTTTCATGAATTCCATAACTTGGGTGTGTGTATAATCTAATATATTTGTTTTGTTTATCACTACGAGGGTTGTTGTTAACACATTTTCTCTGTATCATTGCAGCTTTTCGGGATTGTGAGCTTTTTCTTTTTCTTTTCTTGTTTTGCAATTGAAATTTAGGGTCAAGATTAAGATTCAATGTTGTTTTTATGGGTTATGATTTATGAATTGGTTTCGTTTTAGAATTTGAGATTCCCATCTACTATTGATTACACATTTTATTTGTTGTAGGTGGAATTCTGTTTTGTTTATATATTGTGGCTTGATTATGCACTAAAGCTTTTTCTTTTTTCTTTTGCGATTAAAAAATTGGATTCAATGTCCCTTTTAAGGGTTATATCTCTTGGTTTGGTTTTAGAATTTGAGATTCCAATGTACTATTGATTATGCATTATTATTTGACTAATATTTTTCTAACTTTCTGTTTCACAAACCAGTAGCCATTTTTCTCTTTTAAACTTTTTGGTTGTAAAATTCTCTAATCTCATGGTTTAATTCATTGTAGTTCCTAGGAATGGTAGATTTGGTATTTGAAATTGTCTTGCAAGTTTTAGTTCGGTGTGATTCATTGTGGTTCCTAGGAATAGCAGATTTGCTATTTGAAATTGTCATGTAAGTTTTAATTGCTTAAAGTTAGATTCTTTTTTTTTAGTCTCTCATAACAGGGAAGTACACATGAGTGATTTGAAGAAACTAATTGCTTAAATATACTACGTTATTTAAGTTTGAATATATGTAGTAGAAGTATGATAACTAAGTTTATGTTGGATGCAAAGTTCGTTAGTATGTAAAATGATCCCGCGCATTGCGCGGGTTAAACACTAGTATATATAAACCGTGAAGAGTTTAATCCATATAATTCTTTAGTTATTCATGTGAGTTCGACAACAACAATCAATTAACAAAGTATCAAAATAATCATGTGATGTAGCAACAATCATTTAACAAAGTATTTGGGAATAATCAAGAAATTCATTGTTAGGAATACTCTAATAAATTAATCTATTTCTATTGATAAGACATACCTATAGCATTAATAAAATATTTCATCCAACCTGCAATTGCATATTTAGAACAAACTTTGATCAGAATACAATATTTACAAAAGCAAGCAACAAAAAGCTTTTAAACAAGCCACAACGATAGGATGTAATTGTGCAAATCGTCCAAATCAAAACATAATGGTATGCCCAAAAAAAAAAAAAAAAAATTCAAATTTCAATAAACTATGTTAACCCCCCCAGAAAGAGTTTTTTAAAAAAGAAGAGAAATGCATACCACCTATATATGTCTTGGGGATTAGGGGATTTTTATATATTGATGTGGGTTTCTCTTCTCCAAATTTTCCTTATATTAGTCTATTAACAAATGCCAAAATTTTCCTTAAATAGTTCATTAACAAATACTCTAAAAGCACCGGACCATAAGTTGAAACTCGATTGTTATTAGTGTCCAAAATAAAATTTAAATAAACAATTCTAAAAAATTTGTTAGAAATTGTGAGGCCAGAGAAGGAAACCCACAAAAATAACCGATCTGACTCAAACAAAAAGGGTAAATTTAGGTTTAACTAATATAGAACTTTAAATTATAATGAGATTAAGAGTTTTAATTAATTTAAAAATAATAAGATAAAGAGAAGGTATATAAATAAAGAATTTGGAAGTGAAGAGAAACCTAAGGCAATAAAATGAAGTGTATTAATTGATAAGAAGAATTTTTATTAAAAATATAAAAAGAATTAAAGTAGTACGTGTAGCAATTTAACAACAAAAATAAATAAATAACTAAAAGAATGGAACGTGACCAAGTTTTTAATACCTTTGGAAATATCTCCTGTAATTTGTAAACTGACTTAAAACCCATCTCCAATAACTTTTTATCTGCACATAAATTGAAACCAAAAATAAAAAAGATACAATCTTTTTACTTTTTTCTGCAATTTAATGATCATAGAGATACACATGACTAATTTCAGCCCAACAATCATACCAAGCATTCCCTAACTAAAGTAAAATCCCTAGCTTTCATATACGTAAAACCTGGTACCAAACCAAACCTCTTGCTCTTCTTGCTTTGCTCACCATGTTGAAAGTAAAAACTCTGAGAAATCATCATGGGGTTAAGAGTGAGCTTGAGGTGCGGGGGATTAGAGGATTTTTATATGTTGATGTGAGTTTCTCTTTCTCCAAAAAAATAGATGATATATCAACTTAAAAGAGGTTTAACTAATGTAGAACTTTAAATTATAATGAGATTAATATTTTTAATTAACTTAAAAATAATAAAATAAAGAGAAGGTATGTAAATAAGGAATTTGGAAGTGAAGAGAAACCTAAGGCTAGAAAAAGAAGTGTATTAATTGGTAAGAAGAATTTTTAGTAAAAAAATAAGAAGATAAGAAGACTTAAAGTAGTACGTGTAGCAGTTTTTTTTTATCAATTAAGATTTTTTTATCAACTTCTAAATTTATCTTAAAAATCTTATTTCCAACGTATTTAATTATATCTTTCCCAATTCTAAAATCCCTCACAACTCTACGTTAAAAAAAAAAAAAAGTAAAAATTACATGAATTATAAAAGAAGTAGTTGATATGAGGTAAAAGAAGTTTATGTAAAAATTAAATGGGAAAACACAAATTGCTACTTTATCCAAAAGCAAAAAAAGAAGTTGATAAGAACAAAATTTAGGATATATTTTATCAACTTAGAAATTATAGGAGAAGAAAAATTATATATATTTTAAAATCTAAAAATCTAAAAAAACAATTCTGCAATATGGTGAAGCCACTTGGCGCAATGACGGCATCTAAGCCCAACTTTTATTATATGTAGAACTTTAAATTATAATGAGATTAATATATTTAATTTATTTAAAAATAATAAAATAAAGAGAAGGTATGTAAATAAAGAATTTGGAATTGAAGAGAAACCTAAGGCTAGAAAAAGAAGTGTATTAATCGGTAAGAAGAATTTTTAGTAAAAAAATAGAAGATAAGAAGACTTAAAGTAGTACATGTAGCAGTTTTTTTTTTTTTTTTTTTTTTTTTTTTTTTTATCAATTAAGATTTTTTGTCATCTTCTAAATTTATCTTAAAAATCTTATTTCCAACGTATTTAATTATATTTTTCCCAATTCTAAAATCTCTCACAACTCTACGTTAAAAAAAAAACAAAAAAGTAAAAATTACATGAATTATAAAAGAAGTAGTTGATATGAGGTAAAAGAAGTTCACGTAAAAATTAAATAGGAAAACACAAATTGCTACTTTATCCAAAAACAAAAAAAGAAGTTGATAATAACAAAATTTAGGATATATTTTATCAACTTAGAAATTATAAGAGAAGAAAAATTATATATATTTTTAAAATCTAAAAATCTAAAAAAATTTCTGCAATATGGTAAAGCCACTTGACGCAACCACTACATCTAAGCCCAACTTTTATTATATAGTATATGATTTTATATTACAATATTAATAATGTGTTAATTTTTATAAGATGTTATTCTTTTAATCTTAATTGATAATATTTGCTCTAAAAAAAATCTTAATTGATAATAAGTGATTTTTTTTAATGATGGTAAGGAAATTATTTCTTATATAATGTAATAGGGGTACTAAAGTAATTTTATACAAATTATATTTTTTTATCTTCTCACTTTTCTTTCTCAACTAAACAATCAATTAAATAAATTAGTTTTTTTGAACAAAAAAAAATAAAAAATAAATAAGTTTTCATCTCCCTACTTTTTTACCCTAAATCATACAATATAAGAAAAAACTTAAATCTCTTTTTATTTTTTTACTTTTCCTAAGAATGGAGTGGAAAGACTGAATGGACTGTGAAGGGCGGATTCTTTTCTTCGTTTTCAGTTTTTAGTTTTCCACCCAAATTAGTTTGCATTCTTTGGAATGCCACGGTGGACTCTCGTTGAGGCTGCTTTTGAGCTTCTTGTTGAAGAATTAAATGAAATAAGCGAATTTCAATTCCAACGGCAGCTGGGATCGCTAGAAAGGGAATTGAGGCTGATGCTTGCTGAATTGGACCACATAGAATCGTTGGAAGGACCAGACGAAGCTATGAAAGGTTGGGCAGAAAATGCAATAGAAGTTGTTCTCTCCGTAGAGGATATGATCGACAGTTTCATGTTCAAAACAGCAAAAACGAGCGGGGCAAAAACTTTGAAGAGATCTGCCTTGTATATCAATGAAATATTTCTTGGATACAAGTTAAGTCCCAAGGTAAAGCGTCTCTTGCTACATGTCAATGATCTGTCTAAAAAAAGTACAGTCCTTAATATCGGAAAAGCTATGTTGCACGGACACGGACACGGACACGGACACGGACACGAGGATACGGCAATTTTTGAAAAATAAGGACACGACACGGCGGGGACACGGCGGTTAAATAATTAATTAAAATTTATATTTAGGCATATTTTTAAATATTTTTAGACATAAAATACATTTATGTCTACAATTTAAATTATGTAAAAACTACAAATAAGTAAACTAACACCCAAAGTAGTACAATAATACACATAAAATGTTTAGAGTACAAACTATAGAAGGATAATAAGTTCAACATCAAACTAAAAACATAAAAGGATAACAAGTTTTAAACTTCCAAGATTATTACAGAACAACAACATCATCATCATCATCAACATAGTCATCATTCTCAACAATACTTGTCTCCATCTCTGGCTCATCTAGTGTAAGATATGCAATCTCAAGCAACCCAGGTCCTCCAAATGGTTCATCCCAATTATCTCCACCAATGTCCCACTTCTTAGATTCTCCTGTAGTGTACTCGGGCCTCCTCCTTGAAAGAAGTCGAAGATTAGAATGAACAAACACTAAATCTTCAGCACGTTTAGGAGTAATTCTATTCCTCCTCATACAATGGATGAAGCCATATGTACTCCAATTCCTCTCAGCACATGATGATGAGCAAGGCTGCCCAAGAAGCTTTAGAGCTAAAGTTTGAAGCACTGGTAAACTGGACCCATAAGTTGACCACCAAAGCATTGAATCATAGGTCTACATATCCTCCATGTTATCATCATCATAAGCCTTAATTCCTGAAAACAAACCAAACTCCATATTAGCCTTCTTCCTATCATCAGGATCAGGAAAGATCCTTTTGAGGCACTTGTTTCTCTCCGTTGCAATTTTAGCATCCTTATGTGGCGCAACACGGCCTCTGACTTCCTCAATCCATTGATTAGTATAGTACCTAGTTAAAAGCAAATAAATAAGTACAACTAATGAGTTTAGTTTATTTGTTTGGAAATGCCTAAAGAATATAAATGAAAAGATTAAAGAGATAGAAAAATTACTTCGGATTCAAGGAGTGGGCTAAGCAATGAAGTGGTGTGCAATTTTTAGTCCACCGTTAAATGAGTATATTGTGTACCACATCATAGAATGGAGACTCCTCATAGTCTTCCTTGCCTTCATGCCGGTATATTTCTTTCTTCACATTTTCTATCATGGAATCCCACATTTCATACACCTTATGGAGAATAGGTGCATCCGTGTCAGCCACTCGAAGCATCTCATAAATAGGTTCTGTGAATCTCAGAATATATGCAACCTTGTCCCACCACAAATCATTCAAAACATAATCCCTCACAGTTTGAGCTTTTCCTACATCATCTTCTCTATATGACATCCATTCCTCACTAATGACCATATTTCGAAGATTTTGTTTTACTTGAAACAATCTTTTAAGCATGATGATTATTGAAGCAAATCGTGTTTCAGCAACAGCAAGTAACTTCAAAGGGGAATATGAATTAAAAATTGCTAATCTCATAGAATGATTTGTGATGAAAATACGAATGAAAGTTGCCTCATCTGAAACTTGTGCAATCCAGTTACATTCATTATATGCAACCTCATTTTGCAAAGAGTTCTTAGGTGCACATATATTCCTCAAGGCCAAATTGAGGGTATGCACAACACAAGGTGACCAAAATATATGAGGATATTCAGCTTCAACAATAGATCCTGCAGCCTTCATAACAGATGCATTATCAGTAATAATTTGGACAACATGTTGATGCCCAACCTCACCAATGACCTTTAGAAACAAGTCAGCAATGAAGTGCTTGTCTTTGTACTCTTTGGTACCATCAATAGATTTGATAAAAAGTGGCACTTTTTCTGATGTAGCCATAAAATTGATAAGTGGCCTTTTTTGTACATCTGTCCACCCATCACTTACAATGCTTAAACCCTTTTCTTTCCAAGTGTCTTTAATTAACCTCAACAACTTCTCAATATGTGCCCTCTCTTTTTGCAACAAAGTTGTTCTAAATTTATTGTAACCCGGAGGAATATAGCCCGCTAAATTATTATTAGCTGCAAATTTGATCATCTCAATCCAATACGGGTTCTTAGCAAAGTGAAAGGGTAAACCAGCAGAATAAAATGTCCTAGCAATAAGAGAATCTAATTGCTCTCGACATTGATTGTTAAAAGCCCTCTCCAAAGGAGAATTCCCAACCCCCTTTTTTTTTGGAAAAAATGGATGACTTGTAGCTGTACTACTCTCCCTACTGCCCAAATTAGGACTAGTAGGAGAATCAGTTGGTAAAGACACTAACTTAGGCTTCTTCAATCTACGCAAAGATTCCTCATACGCATCTTCTAATTTTTGCATTTCATTCCGATACTCATCTCCAACCTTGGCACATGGTTGTATTCCAACCTTAGACAATTTTAACAAGTGTGCCTTCACCCATGAATAAGACCCCTTGAAAATTTTTTCACAATAATTACATCTGAAAGAAACATTCTCACCACCAACAATTGCTTTTTCTAACTTAGTAACATATTTCCACAAAGGAGCACCAGCTGTCTCATATGATTTTTCACTTTCAATTTCAATATTCATTTCAGTAAAATCACCTACAATATTTAACTTTAATAAATAAATAAAATGATAGCAGCAGCATAACACACAACAACAAATTTATAACTTATATAAATAAATAAAAAAAAAAAAAAAAAAAGACAGTGCAGTGCACCCACGGGCCACGGCAGCAGTGAAAAAAAAACAAAATGCAACTTATACTATATAATGGTTTATAAATTATAACAGTACACCCAAACCCATTCACCAAATCAATATCTGAAAGAAGGAATGAAAAAAAAAAAAAAAAAAAAAAAAAACAGGGAGAGCAGAGAAAGAGATCGGACCTGCTGCTCGGTTGTCCACGCCGAAAGAGAGAGAGAGATCGGAAGCGACAGAGGACAGAGGGGAGAGAGAACGGCGTCGGAGCTCGCCGATCTAACTCCGGCGAGAGACAGAGGGCAGCGGCAGGCTGGCAGCGACAGTCAACAGAGGGAGGGTGGGTTGAGAAGAAGTGAAGAACTTGTGAGAGCTGTGGTTTCAACTTTCAGACTCTAAACTTGGCTTAAGTTTTAGGGTTATCACGAAATCAATGGTGTAGGTAAGTCCAACTGTCAAAATCTGTGTTTTTTCTTTTTTTTTTCACTGCTGGCGTGTCGGACGCGTCGGAGCCGCGTCGGAGCCGTGTCAGAGAAGCGAAAAAAAAGAGAGACACTGCCGGACACCGGAATCCGGCGCGTCGTACCCGTTCCGGTGTTCGACACGTGTCGGACACAGACACGACACCAAAAATGGCGTGTCCGTGCAACCTGAAGAAATTCTCCATTTTTGTAGTGTAGTTGGGAATTCTCCTTTGGAGAGGGCTTTTAACAATCAATCTCCATTCCCAAAAGAAGGCTTTCCACTCCATTGATTGTAGTTGTGGCTGTGGCAGCGGAAGCCATTGATGACAAAGAAAGAATAATTTTCTCAAAAACAGAGTACAATGCAAAATTGAAGAAATTGAAGAAAAGTGAAGAAATTGAAGGAAATGCAAAACTCTCGAAAGATTTGGGAATTTGCTCTGATACCATATCAGAAGAATGAAGAAATTCTGTATTTCATTAATTAACAAAAGCAAGAGTACAATGCCTTATATACAACACAGATAAAAAAACTAGCCTAACTAACTAACTGCTACTAACAGACCTGAAACTAACACTTACACGTGAGTATACAGAAATAACTAACACTCCCACGTGCAATCACTTACACAATCAAATCAAATGCTAAACTACAGGTCGTTGCTCATAATACTACAATACAGAAGCTACCAATGTCGTTTATGCAGTGCTCATTATTCCGATCAAGCTCCACTGTTCTTACACTCTGCTCTTACTACTACCTTGTGATCAACACTTTCACTTACACTCTGATACTCCCCCTCAAGAGCAGCTGGTGTGTGTATATTTATCATTCCCATCTTGCCAACAAGATTAGAAAATTGATTGTAACCCAATTCTTTGGTAAGCATGTCTACTAATTGACAATGAGTCCTCACATGATTAAGCTTGATAACCCTCTCCAAAACCTTGTCCTTGACCACATGACAATCTATTTCAATATGCTTTGTCCTCTTGTGGAAAACAGGATTGGAACCAATGTGCAATGCTGCCTGACTATCACAAAACAGCAATGCCTCTTTATCATGTTTAACTCCAATGTCTTTGAGAAAGTATAAAATCCATACAATTTCACATGTTGCAACTGCCATAGCCCTGTACTCAGCTTCTGCTGAAGACCTTGAAACCATGGACTGCTTCTTTGACTTCCAAGACACCAAGGAATCTCCAATGAAGATACTATAACCTGTTACAAACTTCCTTGTGTCACAACATGAAGCCCAATCAGCATCTACAAACCCCTTCAAGTGTAAATCTGTCTTAGAAGGGAACATGAGACCCTTTCCTGGTTCATTTTTCAAGTATTGTAAGATTTTATAGGCTGCATCCAGATGTGGCTTTCTTGGTCTAGACATGTATTGGCTAAGCTTATATACAGCAAAGGTGATATTTGGCCTTGTAATTGTCAAATACAATAACCTGCCTATTAATCTTCTGTAGCTACTGGGATCTTTAAGCTCTTCTCCCTCCAATTGACTTAATTTGAGACTTTGTTCCATAGGTGTCTTAGCTGGCTTACATCCTAGCATACCAGCATCATTAAGTACCTCAAGAATATACTTTCTCTGACAAAGAGCAATTCCTTTGTCTGATCTGGCAACCTCTAGTCCAAGAAAGTACTTCAAGTCACCTAAGTCCTTGAGCTTGAACTTGTCATCTAGCAGAACCTTGAATCTGTCTATCTCAATCTTATCATTACAAGCTATTAAGACATCATCCACATACACCAAAAGAACCATGAAAACATCACTTTGCCTTATAGTAAACAAAGAGTAATCAGCTTTGGACTGAATGAAGCCAAGCTGAAGCAAAGTTCCAGAAAACTTGGCAAACCATTGTCTAGAAGCTTGTTTAAGTCCATATAAGGACTTATTCAGCTTACAAACTACCTCTCCCTGGCTATGAAACCCTTGTGGAAGAGCCATATAAATCTCCTCATCCAAATCACCATGAAGAAAGGCATTATTCACATCCAATTGACTAAGAAACCACCCTAAATTGCAACCACAGCAAGAAGTACTTTGACGGAAACCATTTTGGCCACTGGGGAAAAGGTTTCAAAATAGTCCACACCCTTTTTCTGTGTAAAGCCTTTAGCAACCAACCTTGCCTTGTACCTCTCAATTGAACCATCGGCCTTATACTTAATTTTATACACCCACTTACACCCTATAGGCTTCTTACCAGCAGACAGGGGGATCAAGGTCCATGTATGAATTGCCTCAAGGGCAGCTATCTCAGCAGCCATGACCTCTTACCATTTGGGATCAGAAGCAGCTTGGTAATAATAAGTAGGCTCAACAAGGGAAGAAATGGAACAACAGAAAGACTTGTAAGAAGGAGAGAGGTGATGATAAGAAACATGGGAAGAAAGAGGATGAGAAGTACCTGATTGAGAAGGAGAGGTAGCAAGAACAGAAGATACCTGGTTGCAGTGATAAGCTTGTAAGTAGGAAGGTTGTTTGACAGGTCTTGAAGACCTTTTAAGAGGGATAGGATCAACAATAGGATCAGGGGGCTCAGCTGGAACCTCATCAAGTAAATCATCATCAAGAGAATGATAAATATGAATGATGGAATCATGAGGTATAGCAGAAGTGGGTTTAGACTGAATTATAGGATCAAAAAGAGGATTAATAGCAGGAACACAAGACAAAGGTAAAGAAGGAGGCTGCTGAACATAACCACAAGAATTTAAAACAAATGGGAAGACATTTTCATGAAATATGATGTACGTTTTTTAGACCCCTTAAAACACAATTGGATTAACCTAGTTAACAAGCCAAGTTATTACTTAGTCCATATTTCAGATCTAGGTTAACACAATCATATAATCATATCAATGTAAAGTGCGGAATATAAAGACCACAAAGATATGATGACCCAAGAAACCAAACCGGTAAAAACCTGGGGAGGATTTAACCTAGCTATCCTCAAGGTAAACCTGAATCCACTATGAAAGAATTGAAGTTTTACAATAGGACTTAGACCACTAACATTCTATTGCTACCCACCAGTAGAAACTTATTGACATGACCACGTGCAAGCTCTGAGACCACGGACTCCTTCTTTCTTGGATTTTCCAGCAAGTACAAGCACTCCCGCTTGTGTATCTTTAAGCTCTTATGGTAGCAACTGAATGATCATCAAGTTCTTGAACGAATCTCCTCTTGATAATCTTAAGCTTGTGTAAAGGAAAGCTCCTCACAGATCTCACAAGAGATTCACACAAATAGCAATATGAGCAACCTAACCTTTAGAGAGCCTTTGGGTACAAAACCCTAAAATACAAAAGAGGCACAAGAGGCACTCTAATCTCTCTAAAAACTTCTAAAAAACGTTCTAGGGTTTCCCTTATATATAGGAGAGTTTTACTTGAACCCTAATACGTTTAAGTAGAGTTTGGGCTGAGTTGGAATTCTGCAGAAAAACACATTCTGCTCGATTTTTGATTGATCGAGCCTAAGCTTCGATCGATCGAACCAGGCCGAAATGCACTATCAATTCTGCATCAGCTTGAATCCAACTTTACATAAAAGACACAACTTTGAGCAAGTCTAAACAAGACTAAACATCCTGTTTTGATCATGGTTTGCCAACAATACACATTAAAGTTCTAAATACATTAGTTTCTAACTCTTTAGAACCTAACATATGACATCCCTAGAAACAAAGATAGTGTGAGATTCAATATCAAAGACCTTATATCCTTTAACATTGAAGGGAAAACCAAGAAAAACACACTTCCTTGCCCTTGGAGAAAATTTAGTTCTAGTTTTAGAAATAGTAGAGGAAAAACATAGGCAACCAAAAACTTTGAGATGAGAATAATCTAGAATCTTGTGGAAAAGAAGTTCAAAAGGTGTTTTATCATGTAATAAAGGAGATGGAAGCCTGTTAATGAGATAGGCAGCATGTAACACATAGTCACCCCAAAACTTAATAAGAAGTTGGAATTGAATTTGCAAGGCTCTAGCTATGCAAAGAAGGTGCTTATGTTTCCTCTCCATAACAAAATTTTGTTGTGAAGTGTAAACACAGCTATGTTGATGAATGATTCCATGAGAATTGAAAAAATCAAACATGTCAAACTCTTTAGCATTATTAGTTCTAACAGTTTTGATTTTAAGGCCAAATTGTGTATGAACCATAGTATGGAAAGAAGAGAATAACTGCCTAACTTCAGATTTAGACTTCATTAATAATAACCATGTTGCTCTTGTAGCATCATCCACAACAGTTAAAAAATACTTGAAGCCATCCAAAGTAGGAGTTGAATAGAGTTCCCATACATCCATATGAATCAAATCAAAAGCACAAGAACTGATATTATTATGAAAGGGAAAAGGCAATCTCTTAAGTTTTGCCATAGGACAGATTTGACAATCTTTATTACATGAAGGTTTCAATGAAGGAATTACATGACACAAACTATTGAGTTTGACATCAAATGGGTGGCCTAATCTGGCATGCCAAATAGAAGAAGATTAAGAAGGTGCAGGAGTGGAAGTTAATGCAGTTAAATGACCAAAAACACCAGTGAGATTATGAGCAGTTAAGAAGGCAGCAAGGGAAGAACTGGAGGATTGTTGAAGGTTGTCTGACTGTAACAGATACAATCCATCAAGTGCCTTACCTACCCCAATCGTTTTCCAGGAAGTAAGGTCTTGAATAAAGCAATAAGCAGATAGAAAAACACAACAATATGGCTGAGAGTGAATCAAAGAACTAACAGATAAAAGATTAAAAGAAAAAGATGGAACACAAAGGACATTCTTAAGAATAAGGGAAGAAGAAAGAACAACAGTCCCAATGTGAGTTACTTGAGCTGATTCCCCATTAGGCAATTGAACCAAGGACTGCCTAATAGCTGTGATTGAGGTTAACAAATCCACTGAACATACAAAGTGATCAGTGGCACTAGTGTCCAACACCCAAGTATTACCACCATAGGCCCTCCTATTGACCACTTGTGTAGCAAAAACACTATGGGAAAAGTCCATACCTGCCATTGCCACATTGGCAGAGGTGGAAGAAGAGGTTACATTGGCCATTGGGCTATCTAATGCATGAAATGGTGTTGCAAGGGAAGGATTGGATGCACCAAACAAAGCTAAAAGCTGCTAACACTGCTCAGGGGTGAAGGCTCAAGATTGATGCATTGGAGAAGCAAATTCTGAACCTGAACCTGAGGAGACTTGGTGTGCCATAGAAGGCTTATTCTTGAACTTAAACCCTAGAGGAAACCCATGTAACTTGTAGCATTTGTCCACAGTATGACCAGTCTTACCACAATGAGTACAAATGGGTCTATCCTTACCCTTCCCACCAGAATTAACAAGATTGGTAACATGATTGACATGATCAGTGGACACTTTAGCAGCCAAAACATTAGAGTCTACCTTAACAACAAATGCATTTGGGATTGATCTTTAGGTCTCTTCTTGAATCATTAAAGAATAAACCTTGCTAAGAGATGGAATAGGATCCTTGAGCAACACCTGAGACCTAACTTGGGAAAAAGATTCATTCACTCCCATTAAGAACTTCATCACAGATTCTTGACCTTACAGATCATTAAGCCTTTTGTTAATATTGCACACACATTTTGCACAAGTGCAAGAAGGAAATGGACTAAGGTTTTGCAATTGATCCCAAAAGACTTTCAACTGAGTAAAGAAATCAATAATGCTCATCTCACCTTGATGTAATTTTGCAATTTCCTTTTGAAGATTGAATACGCTTGGTCCATTGGTTTGGGCAAAACGGTTCTTCAAGTCATTCTAGATTTCTAGAGCAGTATCTTCAAAGATGATGCTTGCTTGAAGCTTTGGGGAGACTAAATTGGTCAACCAGGTTCCAACCATGTTGTAACATCTAATCCACGCTTACACAGATGAGGGAGTAGAAATCAATGGTGATGAGAGAGTCAAAATCCCATCAATGAATCCCAATTTGTTCTTGGTGAGCAAAGCCTTCCTCACAGCTCGAGCCTAAGCTGAGTAGTTTTCTCCACCAATTAAAGGCTGTGTAATGAGCACTAAGCTTGGGTTCTTAGCATGATGCAAGAACAGGGGATCATCCATTGGTGAATTTTGAGAAGAAGGAGATGGATTTTCAGGTTCAGAACCATTAGCAAAACCAGTTGTAGTTGTGGCTGTGGCAGCGGAAGCCATTGATGACAAAGAAAGAATAATTTTCTCAAAAACAGAGTACAATGCAAAACTGAAGAAATTGAAGAAAATTGAAGAAATTGAAGGAAATGCAAAACTCTCGAAAGATTTGGGAATTTGCTCTGATACCATATCAGAAGAATGAAGAAATTCTGTATTTCATTAATTAACAAAAGCAAGAGTACAATGCCTTATATATAACACAGATAAAAAAACTAGCCTAACTAACTAACTGCTACTAACAGACCTAAAACTAACTCTTACACGTGAGTATACAGAAATA
The DNA here is from genome assembly GCA_030021035.2 of Notholithocarpus densiflorus. Lineage (NCBI taxonomy): Eukaryota > Viridiplantae > Streptophyta > Magnoliopsida > Fagales > Fagaceae > Notholithocarpus > Notholithocarpus densiflorus. Next base: position 55,277 of record JARYZH020000379.1, read on the forward strand.
ACTAACACTCCCACATGCAATCACTTACACAATTAAATCAAATGCTAAACTACAGGTCGTTGCTCATAATACTACAATACAGAAGCTACCAATGTCGTTTATGCAGTGCTCATTATTCTGATCAAGCTCCACTGTTCTTACACTCTGCCCTTGCTACTACCTTGTGATCATCAACACTTTCACTTACACTTTGATATATATGGCAGAAGGTGGATATATGGAATGGGAGAATATGATGAAAAAAGACAAGGGTTGACACCATCAATGGGTTTTGAACTTGAGTCAATCTTGGAAGAGTTGAAGTTGCTGCGTGCCTTATTTGATGATGTTGAGGGCATGAAAGATCAAGGTGAGAGAGGGAAAGCCTGGTTGATAAAAATGAAAGGCCTTAATCGTGAGGTAGATAATTTCAGTACTTACATTCTTCTACAGCAAGAAAAAATGAAGGGACGTTCACCTCTATCACTTCTCAAAAAGTTGCTCTCTATAGCAAAGAAGATAGAAGAAATGAGCAGTAAGTTTTATGTTATGTCTAAAAGAAAGATAACTTATGACATTGGGAAATTTGAAGGAAAAATGGGTCAATATTCTCAGATTCAAGACCTGCAAGGTGTTAGGATTAGTACCCTTAAATCCTATTGTATGATGCTATGTATGATATTAAGTATGACATTATGTATGACTTAATATTGTGTTTAATAAAGTTGTTTTATTATTATCTAAAATAATGGTAACATGAATATTTGGACATTATCATATAGTCCATGATATGCATAGTATGTGATTTATGTGATTTATGTGATTTAGTCACAGAAGATATAAGTCACAAGTTCTTTGTAAACTCAGAATTGTAGTTCGTAGTTGGTGATGAAATTGGGCATTTCATCTGCGAAGACTATAACATATTAACTAAGATGATTTGTCTTGATCATGGAAGTAGAGACTTCTAGTTGATATGTTGATATTTTTTAAGAGTTAAGACATATTGAACTGGACCGCTGTGAGATTTATTATTCTCCTAACGACTGTCAATTGAATAATAAATCTCACGACTTCTATTTACATGAACTCTTAATCCTGAGAGAATAATGGACCTGATCATGAAGTGTAGGTTGCTTTGATATATCAGGAGTGAGATCTAAAGTAACGGTCAAAACCTCAGTATGTTGGACAGCCACATTTAGTGTTGATGGAACATATATTCTCAAGATGGAATTCATAGTCTCTTAACAGAGATATAAAATATTCTCTTGAGATAAGTATAATAGGTTTGGTTATTCAGAGAGTTAGGCCTAACCACTTTAGTAAGGAATTACTAAAGTAAAGTATATATTTATGAAATTGGATTTCATAAATATATGATGAATAAATTAAAAGGATTAAACTGGGTACTCAAGGATTAAGATGTGGTAATCTACAAAGTGGCAGTCTATATTAATGACTTTGTATTACTACGAATATTTTATGAAGGGGTTGCATGCACAATAAAGTCTTGGGATATAATTTATTAATAAGGCCTAGAGTGCAATTATATTTATATAGTGGTATTAAATACAATTAATGGTAACTTTGGACTTATCAAGAGTTGACAGAAAAGCTCAAGGCCCATTGGAGCTAGTGTCTTATTTGTTCCCTTTTGGTCCTACTCCAAGCCACATACTAAAGCCCAATTGGAAAAGCCCAAAAGGCTAGCCCAATTAGATAATCAGTTATAAGGAGAGAAACATACAGAATTTTAAGTACATGAAATTGTTTGTATGTGAGTGTTGGACACTCTTGAATTCTCTCTTGACCAAATTCATTGAAACTGATTGAGAGACCACACATCTTGGGCACAAGTGGAATTGGAGTGAAGATTAAAAGTGTTCTCAAGAACTTACAATCTTTATTTTGAAATTCACCACACCAAGGTACACTCTCTTGTTCTTATATTCTGAAATTTACATAGTGCATGTTATCAATTGCGAATGAAGTAGATCCGTTAATTTTCCGCTGTATATGTTTTGTATGCGATACAAACATGTATTTTTCCATCAAATGGTATCAGAGCGGTCTTCAATTTCGAATATTTATAACATGTTTTGTGAGTTTTAGAATTAGAGATAATAGTTTCATGTTGTTAGAAGATTATGCATTTAATTTTCTTCATGGTTGTTGAAACTATGTTTTGATAAAAACTGATATTGGTGTTATGATGTTGTTTAAATTTGAATTTGAGTATGTTAAATTGAACTTTAATGCTATAGCATCAATGGAATTCAGTTTTGATATCATTCTCTGTCTATCATGTTCATATGATGGTTGATTGTTCAAGAAAAACCATAGAAAACTGCCTTAGAAAATTTCTGGAAATTCGAGTTTCAATCGGTCGAAAATCACTTTCAATCGATCGAGTGAAACAGTGACCAATCTTTTTTAATCGATTGATATTCGATTGCTATTCGATCGATCGAATTTGCTTTTAGATCGATCGAGAGGCGATCTAGTATCGATCAAACCAGGCAGATGGTCAAGTTTGAATTTTTTAATTTTTTCGACCGATCGAGGGGCACATTCGATCGATCGAAAGAAGGAAATTTAGAATTTTTTCTAAGTGTTTTCACATGTATAAAGAGCAAGGTTTTGTGTAATTAGATTATGCATGTTTATAAATTAAAAACCTTTTTTTAAAAAACATCAAGTGGGAGAGAGATACAAGGGTTGCATCTCACAGCCTCCATTGTCGGTTTATAGTAGTGTGATTAAGCGCCTTGCCTTGGCGTATATGCCTTGCTCCCTTCAGAGGGTGTTTAATTTATGGTACTACAGGTTAAACTTCTTAATGATGGATGATATGTGTTTTTACATTAAGAATGACCACGCTTCCATGGAGTTACTTAATGACTCACATAGAATTCAGTCAATGGTGTACACTAGACTAGGTTTAATATTAACCTCCCTTTGGAGATATGCCATTATTACTTAGAGGCTAAAGGAAAAACGGCAAATTATTTTTGTTTGGTAAGAGTTACCATGATAGCATTAATAATGAGAATAATTCTCGCCTGATTAAAGTGATTGGTATGACCTTGCTTCCGAGAAATATTAATTGTAGGATTGGGTTGTTGTTGCATATATTATATTATGGTTTTATTAAGGTTCCATACTATATATTTATATGCTAAATAGATAATGTCCAGTTTACTTATTATATTCATGTTTATTATTTTCAGATTTGAACATGGCATCATTTAGCCCACTTGTAACCATTCTTAATCAAAACAAACTGACTGGATCCAACTATGTTGACTGGAAAAGAAATTTGGACATTGTTCTTACTGCTGAAGAGCACAAATATGTGCTTACTAAACCATGTCCTAGCATTCCTTCATTAGATACTCCTCCTGAGGAAAAACAGCAATATGATCGTTGGCAGAAATTTAATGAGATGGCCAAGTGTTACATCCTAGCTTCTATCTCAAATGTTCTACAGCATCAAATGCAGGATGTAGAACTAGCTTCAGACATAATGGTAAGTCTGAAGGAGATGTTTGGTGAGCAAGGCCGTTCTGCAAGGCAAGAAACCATGAGGCAAATTTATAATACCAAAATGGCTGAAGGTAGTTCAGTGAGAGAGCATTGTCTTACAATGATCTCTAATCTGAATACATTGGAAGTTTTAGGTGCCGATATTGATGGAGAATTCTAAGTGGATATGATACTCCAGTCACTACCAGAATCATTCAAGGAATTCAAACTTAATTATAATATGAACAAAAAGATTTATACATTGTCTGAATTAATGAATGAGTTGGTAGCGGCAGAAGGCATCCTTGGTACTTCTAATGTTGAAACCAATATTGGTGAAGCTTCTATTTCTCAACCTAAGTCGAAAGGCAAGGGTAAGAAGAAGAAACAGAAGGACTTCACCAAGCAAGAGAGTAAACAAATTGCCTTAGAGGTTGCTGACAAAGGAAAGAAGATCAAAGGAAAGTGTTTCCATTATAGTGAGAAAGGACATTGAAAGAGGAATTGTCCAAAATTCAAGCCTGCCAATAATAAGGGTATGAATAGTTCATTCCTCCTTGAAATATGTTTAGTACAAAATCCCACAGATTCCTGGTGTGTGGATTCAGGCTGTACTAATCATATCTGCAATTCTTTGAAGGGGTTCTAGGAGACCAGAAAGCTTAATGAAAGGGAATTGTTTTTTACTTTGGCTGATGGGAGCAAGATTCCGGTTGTAGCTGTTGGTGTTTATAATTTATTTTTTGAGTCTATGGTTTTAATATTGGAAGACTGTCTGTATGTAACTAATGTTCGTAGGAATTTAATTTCTGCAACTTATTTAGGTAAACATGGATATTGTGTTATCCTTAAAGACAATGTTGTAATAAAGAAGGGTAAATTGTTTATCTGTTCTAGCAATATTGTTGATGGTCTTTATATTTTAACTCCTGATAAGCATGAATTATATAATTCTGAATTAGATAATAACTCTCATGTGAAATCATTAAAGAGAAAGTTTCCTTCTACTAATAATACATACCTTTGGCACTTGCATTTGGGTCATATTAATTCAAACAGAATTCAAAGACTGATCAAAGATGGTCTCTTAGAGCCATTGGACTTTGATGAATTTTCAGTTTGTGAATCTTATTTGGAGGGCAAAATGACCAAACAGCCTTTTAATACAAAAGGTAGAAGAGCCCAAGAGTTGCTTGAATTAGTTCATACTGATGTATGTGGTCTTATGTCAACCCAAGCAAAAGGAGGGTATGAGTACTTCATCACTTTTACCGATGATTACTCAAGATATGGTTATGTGTACCTAATGAAATGGAAGTCTGAAGCCTTTGAAAAGTTCAAAAAGTTTAGGGCTGAAGTTGAGAATCAATTAGGTAAACACATAAAGGCCATTCGATCTGATCGTGGTGTCGAGTACCTTCTTGGGGATTTCAATGATTACTTAACTCAAAATAGGATTGTATCCCAATTGATTGCACCTGGAACTCCCCAACAAAATGGTGTAGCAGAAAGAAGGAATAGGACTCTTTTAGAAATGGTTAGGCCCATGATGAGTTACTCAACTTTACCGATTTCTTTTTGGGGTTATGCCTTGAATACAGCAATACATCTTTTGAATTTAGTTCCATCAAAATCTGTTCCCAAGACACCCATGAAATTGTGGAGTGGGCGTAAACCTAGTATGAAATATCTCCACATTTGGGGTTGTCCAGCACATGTATTAAAAGGGAAGCCTGATAAATTGGAACCAAAATCAGAAGTATGTTTGCTTGTGGGTTATCCAAAAGAAACTAGGGGTTATTTATTCTATAGTCGTAAAGATAACAAAGTTTTTGTTAATACAAATGCTAAATTCTTGGAAAATGACTATATAAATAATTTTACTCCTAGAAGTAGAGTTGTTTTGACAGAAATGAATGAATCTGTAAATGAACAACCAATGGATGAAACTAGGGATGATGTGGCCGTATTAGATACATCACGAGATACTACTAATGAGATGTCTAGTACACAAGTGCCTCGTCGTAGTGGGAGAATTGTTCAGCCTCCTATAAGATTAGAGGTTTGGGAGAAACTTATGTAGCTATCTCAGAAGAGGCTGAATCGGATCCCTACACTTATGAAAAAGTAATGAATGATATAGATGCAGATCATTGGGTCAAAGCTATGAAATCTGAATTAGATTCAATGTATTCCAATCATGTTTGAGATCTTATAAAGGCGCCTAACGACATTAAACCTGTTGGTTGCAAATATGTTTACAAGAGGAAGAGAGGGATAGATGGAAAGGTTGAAACCTTTAAAGCAAGACTAATGGCGAAAGGGTATACTCAAAAAGAAGGTATTAATTATGAGGAAACATTTTCACCAGTAGCAATGCTTAAATCTATCAGAATTCTCTTATCCATTGCTGCACATTATGATTATGAGATTTGGCAAATGGATGTCAAGACTGCATTTCTCAATGGCAATCTTGAAGAAGAAATCTATATGTTGCAACCAGAATGTTTCATAGCAAAGAACCAAGAGCATATGGTATGCAAGTTGAAAAGGTCCATTTATGGACTTAAGCAAGCATCTAGGTCATGGAACATCAGATTTGATCAAGCAATCAAGTCATTTGGTTTTGAATAAAATCTTGATGAACCATGTATGTACAAAAGACATCAAGAAAAAGTAGTAATGTTCCTAGTGCTTTATGTTGATGATATTCTACTAATTGGAAATGATGTAGGGGTAATGTCATTAGTAAACGTTTGGTTGTCAAGCCAATTTGATATGAAAGACTTGGGTGAGGCTAGCTTTATTCTAGGGATCAAGCTTTGGCGAGATCGCAAGAATAAGATGTTAGGCTTATCACAAGCTGGATATATAGATAAGGTTCTAGAACGGTTTAGCATGCAAAACTCCAAGAAATAATTACTTCCTTTCAGACATGGAGTTCCTCTGTCTGATGACCAAAGGCCTAAGACTCAAGAGGAAGTAGATATGATGAGACAAGTTCCTTATGCTTCTGCAGTGGGAAGTCTCATGTATGCCATGCTTTGTACTAGACCAAATATCTGTTATTCAGTTGACATGGTCAGTCAATATCAATCAAATCCAGGACCAAAACATTCGCAAGCTGTAAAGCATATTATCAAGTATCTACGGAGAACGAGAGATTATATACTTGTTTACCGTTGTGAGAATTTGATACCCATTGGCTATACAGAGTTAGACTTTCAATCTGATCTAGATTTCAAAAAGTCCACATCAGGATGTGTATTCACCTTGGGAGGTGGAGCCATAAGTTGGATGAGTATTAAGCAATCTTGTATTGCAGACTCCACCATGGAGGCAGAGTATGTTGTTACTTCTAAAGCAGCAAAAGAAGCTGTCTGGCTTAAGAAATTCCTTTCTAACCTTGGTGTAATGAGAATGGAGCAAGTTCCAATTACATTTTTTTGTGACAATAGTGGAGCAGTTGCACAATCTAAAGATCTAAGGAATCACAAGAAAGGAAAGCACATTGAGAGGAAGTACCACATCATTCGAGATATTGTTGCTTGCGGAGATGTGGTGGTAGCAAAGATTGAAAGTGCAAATAATCTAGCAAATCCATTTACCAAAACCTTGCCTCAAAGGACTTTCGAGTCATATTTGGAGGGAATGAGAGTTAGATTAATGCACAATAGTCTTAAGGGCAAGTGGGAGATTGTTAGGATTAATACCCTTAAATCCTACTGTATGATGCTATGTATGATATTAAGTATGACATTATGTATAACTTAATATTGTGTTTAATAAAGTTGTTTTATTATTATCTAAAATAATGGTAACATGAATATTTGGACATTATCATATAGTCCATGAGATGCATAGTATGTGATTTATGTGATTTAGTTACAGAAGATATAAGTCACAAGTTCTTTGTATACTCAGAATTGTAGTTCATAGTCGATGAAAAAATTGGGCATTTCATCTGGGAAGACTATAACATATTAACTAAGATGATTTGTCTTGATCATGGAAGTGGAGACTTCTAGTTGATATATTTTAAGAGTTAAGACATATTAAACTGGACCGCTGTAAGATTTATTATTCTCATAACGACTGTCGATTGAATAATAAATCTCACGACTTTTATTTACATGAACTCTTAATCCTGAGAGAATAATGGACCTGATCATGAAGTGTAGGTTGCTTTGATATATCAGGAGTGAGATCTAAAATAACGGTCAAAACCTCAGTATGTTGGGCAGCCACATTTAGTGTTGATGGAACATATATTCTCAAGATGGAATTCATAGTCTCTTAACGGAGATATAAAATATTCCCTTGAGATAAGTTTAATGGGTTCGGTTATTCGGAGAGTTAGGCCTAACTACTTTAGTAAGAAATTATTAAAGTATATATTTATGAAATTGGATTTCATAAATATATGATGAATAACTTAAAAGGATTAAACCGGGTACTCAAGGATTAAGATGTAGTAATCTACAAAGTGGCAGTCTCCATTAATGACTTTGTATTACTACGAATATTTTATGAAGGGGTTGCATGCACAATAAAGTTTTGGGATATAATTTATTAATAAGGCCTAGAGTGCAATTATATTTATATAATGGTATTAAATATAATTAATGATAACTTTGGACTTGTCAAGAGTTGACAGAAAAGCCCAAGGCCCATTGAAACTAGTGTCTTATTTGTTCCTTTTTGGTCCCACTCCAAGCCACATACTAAAGCCCAATTGGAAAAGTCCAAAAGGCTAGCCCAATTAGATAATCAGTTATAAGGAGAGAAACATACAAAATTTTAAGTACATGAAATGGTTTATATGTGAGTGTTGGAGACTCTTGAATTCTCTCTTGAACAAATTCATTGAAACTGATTGAGAGACCATACATCTTAGGCACAAGTGGAATTGGATTGAAAATTAAAAGTGTTCTCAAGAACTTGCAATCTTTGTTTTGAAATTTACCATACCAAGGTACACTCTCTTGTTCTTATATTCTGAAATTTACATAATGCATGTTATCAATTGCGAATGAAGTAGGTCCGTTAATTTTCCGCTGCGTATATTTTGTATGCGATGCAAACATGTATTTTTCCATCACAAGGAACCACGGCATCGATCTCTGGTACTACTGTTGAAGATGATAATAATAACTTGGAGGAAGGTCAACCAGGCTCCTCTCAGCTGCACACAAAGGCAACAAGATATGTTGGTGAGATTTAAGAAATTGGCAATAACTATGACATTCGGAAATTTGAAGGAAAAAGGGCTCAGTGTTCAACAGTTCAAGACCTGCCAGGAACCTCAGCATCTATGTCTAATGTTATCGTTAAAAATGTTGATAATCACTTGGAGACGACCAAACCTGGGTTTTTGCACCAGGACACTCAGACAATTACAGCTGAACCAAGCCAAATGAATGCTTTGATTGATACCGGACTGCCTACATCTGATACTGTAGGAAGATCTTATGCCAAAGAGCAAGTTGAATCTATCAAAAGAGAGCTGGAGCTGATTAAAGCTTTTCTTGAAGATGTTGAAGCGATTAAAGAACCAGATGCAAGACTCAATTACTGGGAGGAGGAAATGCGAGAGATTGCTCATGAAGCAGAGGCTATTATTGGCATCTATGAGAAACCGAGAGCGGAAAGGAAGAGCATCTTCACTAGGCTTGCATCATTAACCAATTGGAATGCTGATTCCAAGGTTGTGCGGGAGATCTCTATTATCAATGAAAAAATTATGAAATTTACACACAGAAGGATTGCATATGGCATTGAACATGTTGAAGAGTCCAACTTGGGGACTCGAAGAAGATATCAGAGAAGCCCCTCCATCTCAATATTCTGAAGAATCTGTTGTTATTGGCTTTGATGACCAAGTAAACGAAATAAAGGAAAGATTATTAGCAGATGATGAACCAAATCGCTGCGTCATTTCAATAGTGGGAATTGAAGGCTCCGGTAAGACAGCTCTTGCAACATTAATCTATAACGATAATGCTGCCCATTTTGATATCCATGCTTGGGTTTCCATATCTGAAAAGCATAGTGCTGAAGATATTCTGGAAGAAAAAAGGAAAAATGTTGGGAAGCGGAGCATTACAGAGGAACTAAGAGGAAAGAGGTACCTCATAGTTCTGGATAATATCTCCATGGCTGGAATCTGGGATGATGTCAAAGACGCATTCCCAGATGAATCAAATAGAAGTAGAATAGTGATCACTACTCGTGACATGGCTGTAACTCCGCATGCTGACTCGAGAATCTTTCAGTACAAACTGCACTTGCTAAGTACTGATGAGAGTTGGACATTATTTACCAATACCTTTCAGAAGGAAGTCCCCAAAGAACAAGAAAAACTCCTAAGAGAAATGTTGAGGAGTTGTGGCGGTTTGTCACTGGCAATTGTAAAACTGGGAAAACTGCTGTCGGTGAAAGTTCCAACCAAATTAAGCGATACTGTGTGGTCAACGGTGCTAGATAAGCTCAAAAAAGACAAAGAAGATTCAGAAATCTCAGGCGAGGGACCTTGGTCTGAAATCTCAAGCAACAGAGAAGAAGCCAAATGGTAAAGTCAGAAGTTGTTGTCTACCTGTTGCATTGAAGAAACTCTTGTTAGAAGCTATGGACAAAGTTTCCAAAGGACAAGTCAACACAATTTCCAAATCATCTTCTAGTGCCAAAGTTTTCGAAGGACAAGTCAACACAACTTCCAAATCATCTTCAAGTGTTCGGCTAAATTGTGAACTCATAAGTAATTTTCTTCTTTCTGATTTAAGTGTACTCTTGTCAAAAGCTATGAAAGACAAACTTTTCAAAGGACAAGTCAACACAGCTTCCAAATCATCTTCAAGCCTTCAGCAGAGCCGTTGGATTGTTGATCGTTACAATTATACAGAACCCAGCAACACCAGCTTTAATCATATTCATGGTGACAACACTGACATTGCTACTCTGAAAGCCTCTTATAGGAAGTCCCTATCTTTTATGTCCTTTGATTATCGAGAAGGACACCAGGCTGGTGGAGAGATAGGAAACTTTCTTCATCAGTGCGTTTCTGACATAAACTTTCTTTTATGTCCTATTGCTGCGGGTGCTTGATCTTGAATGTGTTTTCAGACCTCAATTGCCAAAGGTACTGAGTAAGCTGGTTTTGTTAAGGTACCTTGGCTTGAGATGGACTTACCTAGAGTCACTTCCATCATCCATAAGCAACTTTCTGAAACTCCAAACACTGTGAAGCACACTTACATCAGTACTCCCTCGTTCTATTTGGAAGATGCAAAGACTGCGGCACTTGTATTTGAGTGAGAGTTATCGCAGTAGATTTGGGCCTCGACCAAGAGGTGTCTCATTAACAGACCTGCAAACTTTATGGGGTGCGTTTGTGGATGAGAAAAGTCCAGTAAAGGATGGCTTGGACACGTTGATCAATCTTAGAAAATTGGGTGTGGCATGCCCGTGCATGTCAAATCCAAAGGATGAAATGTCATTGCAACTGGAAGCAGTGGCTGAATGGATTCAAAAACTAGAACATCTTCAGTCTTTAAGGCTGAAATCACATGATGAAAACAATCAACCCTGGGATCTACACTTACAGTCTTTGTTAGGCCATACAAATCTCTCCAGTGTATATTTTCTTGGAAGGTTAAAAACTCCATCTGTCATCTCTGAATTTCCAGAGAACCTTATTGAGATTACCTTGTCAGCATCAGCACTAAGTGAAGATCCAATGCAAAAGATATATAAACTTCCAAAACTGAGGATTCTCCAGTTATTCTCTGAATCTTATGTGGGGAAGAATATGTGCTGCCCTGAAAACAGCTTTCCTCAGCTTCGAGTTCTTAAACTATGGAAGCTAGAGGAGCTGGAGGACTGGATTGTATTGGGAGGAGCACTGCCTCGTCTCAGAGATATAGAGATCAGATCCTGTGCAAAGCTGCATAAGCTTCCTGATGGATTGCAGCATGTTAAGACTCTCCGAGAATTGAAACTGTCAAACTTGCCAAGGGAGTTCACAGAATGGATTGAGGATAGTAACGTGAGGATTGGGGCAAAATAGCACATGTGCGCCGTGTTAGCATTGAACCCTGAGGTACCTCCAGTTCTTATTAGTACGTATTCCTTAGCTTTTACCAGTAGCATTGTGAACCTCATAATTTATAGTTTAATTTTCTTACTGTTAATTTGCAAGCTAGTAATCTTTTCCAGATTATTTACATGCTAGTTATTGCTCTTATTAATCAATTGCTAAATTAGTGTTCCATTTCTTTTGTCGTGAAGGAATCAATGCAGCAATTCATTACATATGATAATCGTTGGAAATTCATCACTGCATCCATTATCCAGAGATACTTTTTCTGCCTTTTATTCAAGTTTCTTGTGTTTCCAGAGGATGATAAACTTCTGCAAAATAAATGTCAGTTATTCTAACTGCTTTGGGGGCGGCTGAGATAGTAAGGCCAATGCTAATACAAGGAATGGGAATTTCAGAAACATTGTGGAGGATATCAAGCTCACTCCAAGGACACTATCGGATGTTAGCTCTTCCTTTCATGTGATGATTTATTTCAGGGGTATCACCAGTAGTAGGCTTGGCTGCAGCTATATCATTCCTTGACCCTCTTGTGTTTTTTTCCTGTTCTTATTGTTATTTGTTGCTTCTCTTGTTGTTGTTGGAGAATGGAGATGGAGATGGGGGAGGTTTATTTATTTTTATTTTTAAATGTGATTGTTGTGATGTATTCTAAAACCAGTGCTTATTTCAGAACTTTTAATTTTCTTTCCTGAAAATTCTGCGTGTTAGAAATTTTGGATGGGGCCTAATGAATGAGTAAACTCACAATGGAGTTGGTCCAATCCATAACCAAGACTTATCTGATATTTCCCTTGGTTTCCTAAAAGTAATCATCCATGAAAAAATCTATGAATAAAGGTAGTATAACCATTGTGTGTGCGCATGTATGTGTGAGAAATAGAAGAAAAACATTCTCCATCTCTTACCTTCATTTCTGTTATCTAAAAAGTGTTTCTAGATTGTAGATTAGAGTGTTTTTCTCTAGAGTCATCATCTTCTTGTGGGGGCTACTCAAAACTCACAGCTCTCCCTTTACTGTGTAGCTCTGGCTTTCCTGGGTCTCCAAAAGCTCTCTTTGGTATTCAATTCAACTTTGTCTCTAATCCTAGGTCTCTCCATCTTCCTTCACTTCATTTCTATTATCTGAAAAGTGTTTCTAGGCTGTAGATTAGATTAGTGTTTTTCTCTGTTGGAAAAATTTCCAATAAAATGCTATTTTGGTTACAATACAAATAGAAATATAAACAAACAATGTAGGACTGAGGCACGAAATCTCGCTCTCTTTAAGGAGATTCAAGCCCTCTGCGGTTGGCAAAGCCTAGAAACCGATGCAGCAGAAATTCACTTTTGACTTGTCCCCTCCAAAATACAACAGCCTAACAATTCTTTATGTAGCTCGAACCAACTCTGAATAAGTGGTTGAGCTCAAAACTCCATCAAAAGAAATACCTTTCTTGGCCCGAAATCTCTCAAGTATTTAGGAGTATTATTGAATTCACTCTCTCACACAATACTCTTTGCTTTAACTATTTCTCTTCATTCACTCCTGATTTCAAATTAGTCCGTAACATAGCCATATATAAGGTTTCCAATCTTTCTCATAACCTACATGTTATTTATTAGTTTAGAAAAACTCATCTTAATTAATTTAATTTAACTTACATACATTTTAACTCTTTCTTTAACAAATTTCACAATAATTCATCCCTTTATTAATCTTCAGTTGGTTTAAGTTTTAGCGTAATTTTAATTTAAAATGAACTAACATTCCCCCACTCATTTTAATATTAAATTAGGAAAATGAGAGATTACCGGGTAAAGAGGGATTATTATGCATCATGAAGGTGTGCTCTGCATTGAACCTTCACTTAGTGAAACAGTAATCTCTACTCTAGAGTCAATAATGGTCTTCGACTTGAACTATGACTGCTTAAGGGAAATAAAGTATTACTGCTCACACATAAGCTTTACTAGCTAGCATGTTACGGCCTTGTGTTCATCCTAGTTTTCATGAGCATCTTTGAGAATAAGCCCAATTCTCATAAGGAGTGGCCCCACTCCCACATTCACATAGGTGAAATCTGTCTAGGGTGCTCCTATAACTTTGACACCCCACTCATAAGAGCTACAGATTGTTCATTAAGAGTTTTTAAAAACTCAACCTCCTACACGTTACAGGATAAATGCATTTACACCATAGGGATGAATTATTTATTTATTTTTTTTTCAAATTAAAATTAAAATTAATAATGCATTTTCTTACGACCATCATATGATTCGTTTTTCCCATTGAACTCAGTTCTCAGGATCTCTGGTCCCCGAGTTGGGTATCCTCATACATGGCTCATGATTGTATGGGCTTCAATCTCATCCTCCTCGATGTATTTCAGACCCTTTCTCTTATTAAGACCTTAGTCAATGGATCTACAAGATTATTGATAGGCCAAGAATGTATTGACCTCTTATGATGAATGAATTGATTAATTAGCTAAGTTTATTAATTAATCAAATTAACATGCAAAGTGCGTGGTAGCACAAACAAATCACCAATTAACTAAAGTATGCAGCGGAAAATAAATTGACACGGTGATTTGTTTACGAATGGAGAAAACCTACACGGCAAAAACCCCACCGGGTGATTTTAAGGTCACCACTCCCGAGAATCCACTATTATCACAACAAGCGGTTACAAGTAAAGGAATCCCAGTACCTTATACCAACCTACAGTTGAACCCTTACCTCAATACCTAATTGGACTTGTTCTGTAGTGACAATCTCTCATTTTCAATGCACAGCTCCCAATACATGACTAACCAATTGCGCAGATCTAGTACGCGACTTGATCACCAACTTGAGAAGGATATTGGTTGCAAAGTTCTTCTGTTCATCACACGATGAAGATCATGAAGTTGCTTGGTCACAAAACCCTATGGTGTACAAACACATCAACTTCTTCAAGAACTAGAGCAAACTAGGTTTCCGGTCACACCTTTCTTCACACTTGTGGTATTGTGCTCTTGTGCAACTTATGTCACATTTTATGGCCCTTAAAATAATCCTTATATATGTTTAGGGTTGTGAGAAAAGAAAGCTCAAACATACATTCACGGATTGGATGAAAATCAGAACTAAAAATTAGAATTTCATAAATCTCGACAGATACCCTATCTGTCGAGTAGCTATCGAGCCTCGGGCTAAAACAACTCTCTTTAAATCTCGATAGATGCTAGCTGTCGAGTTTTAAAATCCTGCGTTTTCTGACTTGATTCTTGGACAGACTTACATGGCTTTAACACTTGAACTTGAAACTTTGTTTCTTGAAGCATTAAATACATCCTTAATCTACCCAATTACAAGTAAAGTGCGTTTTGTCAAAGGATTAGCCAATTACATAAAATAGTGACATATGTTCCTATCATTGAATCACATATGTCCTAACAATCTCCCCCTTTGGCAATCTGTGACAAAACCACAACAAACAAATGAACATATGAGAGAAGTCATAAATCACTCAACTCATATTCACTTGTTCAATACAATAAAATCTATCCTAACACAAACTCTTGAAAAACTTTGCAAGAAGAGAGTTTATGACAAGTAGACTTTGACAACCTGTATATTTGAAACACTTTAAACAAAACTTATCACGGCATCTTAGTGTGAAACAAAAATAATAGATTGCGTACATTATATAAGAAACATGTGTATAAAGATAAAAAATAAACAACACATGGAGAGATAGGTGAAAGAATTGTAATAACAAACCCAAATGTATATATATCAACAAGTACAAGGTTTGCTATCACAATATGATCACAAGATCTAAGGTACAAGAACAATGTATCTAAAATATAGAGAAAAGAAAAAGATACATGAAATCCTCACTACATCCCTTAAAAAAATGAACACTCCCCCTAACAAAAATCTCCTATACTAACCCTCCCCCTATGAGTATGACTACTCTCATATCCAAAACTACTCTCCCTTTTTGTCACAAGTGACAAAGGGTAAGAGTATTAAGTAGACATCTCGTCAGCACTGGAAGAGCTAGCATCTTCATCCTCATCATCATCATCGTCATCATCGTCCTCGGATGCCTCGGGAGGAGGAGAGGGAGACTCTACGAAACCACCAAGGCGAGCCTGCCGTCTAGCAATGCGGCCGACACGGGTGTTCACCTGACACAACTCATCACTGAGTGTCAAGACGAGCATCCATGCGCTAAAGCTGTGCCATGATCGCATTAAGAGTCACACCACCCGCAGAAGAAAAGGGAGTGGAGGTGGATGGAGCTGAAGGAGTGGGAGGAGCTGCCGTCCCGAACCGCCTCGAACAAAACTACGCCTCGCTCTGTTTAACGGTAGCGGCGTCAATGGCACGCATAACATGAAAGTGGTCAAAAACGGGAAAGGGAACAGAAAAATGGCGTAAAATCCTTGTGATAGCCGAAGGGAAGATGAGCTTATCACGGGTCGTTGTATCCCTATATACACCTATGATGGAAAGAATGAAATGAGAGGGAAAATTTATAGTAAGATGCTCTAAAAGAGAAAGCAAAAATCAAGCACGGGGCTCGGTAATAGAGTTATAGTGAGAAAAAGGATGCAAAACAAAAGTCATAACCATCTTAAGAAACCTAGGGCCTTTAGCAAATGCTGAACAAGGAGTGAACTGACGATCACCCCAATCAAAGGGACGCTCACAAAAAGCAGATATAAGCTCGTCTTTAGACACGGTCTTAAGATGATCACCACTAGGGTAGTTAGAATGCGCTACCCTGGGGACATGGAGCACATTGGATACAATATCCGAAGTGACCATGATACGCGTACCTCGAACGCGAGTAACAAAAAGAGGTACTGAATAATCAAATCCATGCATGTTGGAGTAAAACTCCTAGATAAGCACGGATGGACAAGTGACCGGGACGTCACACAGTGACTCCCAACCCCTATTGTAGATAACAGTGGGTAGGTCAGTGTCGAAGAAGCCCGACAAAATGACTTGGCTTTCCGAATGAACGCCTCGTCTAGAGAAGTTCTCAAAAAAGTCCGATTTGGCCTTCTCATCACGGAACCGGACGTGTGAGGGAGTAGGGTCAGAAGAAGTTGAAAGCTCGAAAATGTGTTGAAAACACAAAAGCTGTTTAGACCACCAAATTAAAGTTACAGCTCGATAGATTTTACACTAACTTAATACTAAGTGCGGAATAGTGTAAATGAGAGCGGATAAACAAACAAGATACTCTAATCCATAATCAAGACAACACAGCAGTAAAATGGAATGTAAAAGAGTAGGGAAGAAAGATGCAAACACAAGATAACACGCTGATGTGTTATCGAAGAGGAAAACGAAGAACTCGGCGAAAAACCTCTTCGCCGCCCTCCAAGCGGTAATCGATCCACTAGACAATCAGTTGGGATACATGGGTTAGCAAGAGACCCTCCAAGCCTAATCTACCCAATGTACCTAAGCCCTCCAAGCTCCTACTCCAACAAGGCTTCTCGGAATCATGTCTTGTCTAGCTCTCTGGATCCCGCAACAAGCTCCATGTTGCATCTGCCATGTTTGGCTTCTTCCAATACTTCCCAGCAACACCAAACTATCACTTGACACTCTGAAAGGGTGTGATAAGTGTTTGGGCTATCAACCTCTCAATGATATGAAATGGAAAGGTAGGAGTTGAGGAAAATCCATAAGCAATTGTGTAGAGGATTGTGGATATAACAATCTCTAACTCTCAAGGTGTTTGGCTAGGGTTTTCTCTCATAAGCACTCATCAACATTTGTGGGTAATGTGGGTACAGAAAGTGTGTATCAGATAGTACAGTCTGGCAGAACAGAATGTCTCGCGGGTGTCTCGCTAGAAGGCCTTACCCGTGAGATACTCGCGAGACACATCTGTCTCCATCCTGTCCTGACTCTTCGCATTCCAACATGTGCAAGTCACATGAGTCACTTCGCGGGATGCTTAGTTGTGAGATACCCGCGAAAACTCTTCAGTCTTCAATTGCTTGAGTCTTCACACTCTCTCTCTCTATCACACAACCCTTACAATCAAATCCCACAATAAATACAGGGTACAAAAGATTAAATAAAATTACAATCAAATTTGGCACGGAATTAAATCCAACAAAACACATAATTGTAAATTACAACTTTACAATCTCCCCCTTTGGCTATTCCATGACAAAACCCCTAAAACAGACTCTAAACTTAAACGTGAGTTTGGGAACAGTGGCAAAACTCACTCACACCTAATCTAGAAGCTGTGAAGCACTTGCACGTATGTACTTGTAACCTGAAACGCTTGCACACAAACAAAATTTTCATTAAGCTTATGACAAGTTGAATACATGGTACTTATATGAGCAAGTAAAATGCGATCAAGTTAGTAAACACAATAGAACATGTAAGCATATCTTGATCAAACAGGATCAGTCATTAAAGAATGACTACAATGAACATTTAGCAAGTAAATGCTCATCCGAACACGCAATGCAATTAAGATCAATCCCACAGATCAATTGCATGTCCAACACTCAACCAATGCAAAATACACGAAGTATTTGCATCTAGGATACAAAATCCTACTAAGGGCACAAGAG
The DNA here is from genome assembly GCA_030021035.2 of Notholithocarpus densiflorus. NCBI lineage: Eukaryota > Viridiplantae > Streptophyta > Magnoliopsida > Fagales > Fagaceae > Notholithocarpus > Notholithocarpus densiflorus. The sequence continues at coordinate 73,472 of JARYZH020000379.1, forward strand.
TGAGGTACTTAAGACATATTAGCAATATCTTAAAAGTACAAAAAAAATGCTACAAAGCATTGAGATAAACACAAATACTGAATTATAAATTGAAATATAAAACAATGTACTAAAGCTTTAAATGAAAGCAGTAAACACTATAAGCAAAAACAACTATCCAAGAGTTATAAATGCTGAAACAATTTAAACCATAACATAAATAAAACTAAACCGCCTGTATGAATCAAGGTTTCTAAGCCTAAGCTATGTCAATGCTCTGCTCCCCCTCAAATGTGCAAGCTCCCCCTCAAAATTTTCTCCCCCTTTTTGATCGAAATGGCCAAAGAGGCTAGAACTGATCAGACTCTGAATCTGATCCGTGCGCCATGGATAAGTCCTCGATCTATGAAGACAATGCAGTGATCTGTCCCTGGACGTATGCAAACTGGGTCGCAGTGTGCTGCACATGAGAGTCTAGCATGGTGAACATCTGGTCCACTCTATCCAGGAGGTGATCAAGTCTGTCTGGTCCACGTGCTGGTGCAGAAGAGGATGGCTGTGCTGAAGTTTCTAGAGCAGAAGTGAATCTATCAATCTCCTCCTCTGTATCTCCACCCTCGTCCTCAACACGATCATGTGGTATCGTATGCACACTTGTTTTGGAGCCCTTGATGTGAGCTGTGCTCCTAGTGACTGTGTGTGCACCAATGGGATAGTCCCTCTGAACTACTGTCAGACCACTCGGGAGTTTGAGCCTTGTCTTCGCAATTAGGCCCATAATCAGTGAGGGAAAGGGCATTACAGTCCTTGAATTCTGCTTCTCAATGCTCTTTTTCAACAAATGGAAGATATGTCCACAAATATCTATCTCTTTGTATGTAAAGAGATCATACAGAAATTTTGTCCTTGGAGCAGATAAAGTGGTAAGGTTGGTGACCGGATATAAGTTATGGATCATCACATATGCCAAAGTCCTTATTTCCGGCGGAAAAGGTATTGTGTTCATGGATGATTTCTTCGATGTAGCACCAAGTATTTTCACCATCTCCTCAGTCGATCCCAATCTGTCTTCATATTGAACTGAGATTGGCTGAGAGGGAGGATGAATCTCCAAAAATTCTTGAATGCTATCCTTTGTAATCAAAAATTCTTTGTGCCTCACCCAGCAATCTATATGGTCTTCCTCCACAGTAGCATTTGAGAAAAATTCTCTTATGATCTCGGAGTAGACAACCCCAACCGGGTTCAACAGCTTAGTCCAAGTCCTTTCTTTGAACACTTCAGGGATGAAGGTGTCCTCAAGGGTTTCTAGCTGGACCACCCTCTCTATAATAATGGTTGCTCTTTTTGTAGCAGTCATTGTATTTCATATCAGCTTCAGCAGACTTGAAATTGTCAAAATCAGTGCGAGAACGTTTTGTGGATTTCTTGGTTGCAGAATGTTTGGTAGGAGACATCTGTACAAATATCACAGAGAACAAGAAACAAAAAAAAAAAGTGCACAGACACAAAACAGAACACAAAACTTGATTAGATTCAAGTTAGTTTAAAACATAGGTAAAACCACCTAAAAACAGAGCAAAAAAAACTCAAAACAGAGCAAGCAGACACAAAACAGCATGCTATAAGTGTTTTGTCATGTAAACAACAGCAAAATGCATGAAGTGAATCACTATGCATGTGTGTGTATGTGTTGTGCATGTGTTGATGCATGTGTGTGCAGCATGAGATGCAAGAGGTGTGCCTAGTGTGTGCACGGCATGGCATTGAGGCATAAAATGGACAAAGTGTGAAAAACACTCAAACACTGACCAAAACATGATAAACATGATCAGTCAGGACAAAATCCAATCATTGGAACTCACTTGAGTCCAATTCAGCACAAGAATGTCACTAGGACATTTTGTCAAACACCTAACATGCAACAAAGTACACAGATGATGAAAAATGCATGAACATAATGAAATTTGCCTCAATACATGCTCAAACTGCCACATGGGGCCAACACAAATACACAAACATCAAATGGGACTCAGCCCAATCAAAGATTTTGAAAAAATTTCACAAAATTAAGAACCCCAACCCAATTTTCGAAAATCCCCCATTTACAAAACCGTAAGCTAAAATCTGCATAATCTAAGACAAAAATGAAGACAATGTTTAGGAAAACATACCTTGAAGTGATCTTGCAGAGATTTTTGCTTGAAAATGATTGGGTTTAAGTGAAAAATGATTTTGGGTTGAAGGGGGGTTCGAGAGAGGCTTAGCGAGGGAAATGAGAATGTTTTGAAAACCTGTCACATCTACTTTATAAAACTAAAAACACGCATTTTTCGCGGGTTAGAAAGTCGCGAGACACACTGAAGCTTTTGCGAGAAGCTTTTAGTCGCGAAACAATCGCGATAGCCTCTGTATGAACTTGAAAAATTTCCAGTTTTTGCCTAAAAACATTTTGCGAGAAGAGTTTAGTCACGAAATACTCGCGAGGCAGTAGCGAGACTTTCTGTATAAAAATGTGACTTTGTAATTTCCCTTAAGCACATTTCGCGGGAAGCTCTAAGTCACGAGCTTCTCGCGAAAAGACCTTTGAACCAGTTTTTTGAAGAAAAACACAAAAATGCATTTTTAAACAAAAACTAAAAGCATGAAAGTATAAAATCACTTTCAAAAACAAATAAAACACTCAAAAATCTTTTTAGGTTTGATTAGCAAGTACTTGAGCATACATATCACATTTGAACATTTACAATCACACAAATGAGATAAGTTTAATTGAATCGAAGTCTTGTGTGTTGTGGGTGAGTATCAAATGTGGAATAGTCCTTAGACCAGAGTAAAGCTTCAATGATCAATTCAATCAAGTTATACACAACTGATACTGAGTCAAGTGGACTTTCTTAATTATAGAAATGAACATATATGACCTCACATAAGAGAATGATTACAAAACTTAGAAGCATTTCATTTGGCTTCTGCATAAATCATAACAATTGATCCTTTTTGGATAATACATCTCCTTTTTGAGATTGGTGCTTGAAATTTTTGATATTTCAACATGTAGAGTTAGCCTTTGGCTTTTTGAGCACCATACATTTCAATACAAGAGTCGCTTTCCCTTTTTCCTAGTCAAATACTAACATGTGCGACAGGCTTTTGCAGCTCATTATCTCTTTTCATTTTGAGATTTACATTTGGTGAGCTCTATTGCAAAAACATAAAAATAAAGGTGGGAAGATATATAAGCACATGTTTATGCAAGTATCAAGACCATCAAGACTATTGACCAATCATTCATGACAAGCTTGAAGATCTATTTACAACAATCACACAAAGTTTTCAAGATTTCTCCCACAAAGATATATGTGCATACATAACAAGCTAAGCTCGTAAATGCACTACGCCATTAGTACGAAGGTACTAGGCCAAACTCACATGTGATATACACAACACAAGGGATCAAACTTCTTGAAGATTTTTCAATTTTTATGAGTTTTTGAATTTTTGAACGCACTCAAAAATAGAACAGGAAAAGTAAGATTAACAAAAGCAGATATAAACCAAAACCAAAAAAAATGTCAATAACCAGAAGCAGTAGACATAAATAGAATTATGCATGTCAAGATGCATGAACAAATGTCTCTAAACATAGGAAGTATTAATGCATGGACATAGGAGGTGATCATGCATGAGTACCCTTCTTCACCCATACGTCACGTGCGTTTGGGGAGATATCCCTATGGGATTGGGTACGAGTGTTGTGGCCTTTAAACCTCCTAGAGTAGCTTGCCAAACAAGTGGTGAATTCATCGATCATTTTCATCACATCCATCACTCTGGAATCACCATATCGACCTCTTAATTGCTCAACAACCCAATTCCTTTTGTCATTTCTTGGTCCTCTTGACCTCTGATCACTTGCATTCTTCAATGCCCTCAACTTATGACAATTTGGTCTGGTGTGTCCTTGAAGTCCACAATGATGGCAGAAATGGTTCGTTCTAGGACCTCTTTGTGATCTTGGGAGTGATTTCCCTCTGGCTTCAGACTTGACTACAGATAGGTTATGGGGCTTGTTCAACATCCGTTGGTCAGTCATATTCTTCTTTTTCTCAACCTTTGCCTTTTTCACAGTAGGGGCAACTACAACTGGCTCTTTGGGCTTCACAAACTTCACTTCTTTGGAGATATTCACAGTTGAACTACTTTCTCCGGTGTATCCTAATCCGGTTTTGTCGAAGAAGGGTTTTTGATGAGAGAGGACATCATCAAGCTTCTTTGTAGATACTCGTTCTACCTTGGCATTTGCTTGAACCACCTTAAGCTCAAGGAATTTCACATTGGTGTAAGCTTCGGTTAGCTCACCATTTAGCGTCTCAATCTCACACTTAGCCTCCTTATATCTTACTAGGAGACTTCTATAGTCCTCCTCTGCTTTCTTCATCTTTTTCACAACCGCCTTGGCCACCCTTGCATACTCTCCCGACTTTTCAAGGAGAGAGTTGTAATTCTCTTGAAGACCGGCTGTATCTTCATCTACTTCAGCATCCGATTCTTCTACAATTCCCATGGATTCCTCATCACTATGCTCCCCAAGTTCTTGCACAAGCAAATTCAAGTCCTCTGAAGATTCAACGTGAGCAATAGTCATAAATGCTGAAAAGTTCCCTTCTTCATCACAGCTATCCTCCGAATCTGAATTGGAAGAGTCCGAATCACTGAGAGTTGTGGCATATGCCTTGCCCTTCATTCTCAAATAATTAGGACATTCTCTCTTAACATGTCCATGTCCATTGCACTCGAAGCAAGTGATTCCTTGAGTAGATTGAGACTCCTTCCCATCTTTCTTCCTAAATTCCTTCCTATCACCCTTGGGAGATGAAAACTTTCCTTTGTTGAAAGGCTTCCTACTGTTGTTCATCTTCAGAAATTTTTGAAAGTTCTTTGCAAGGAATGCTACTTCCTTCTCCACATCATCCTCTTCGAAGGAGTTATCCATTCTCTCAGTGATGGTTTTAAGAGCAAGAGATTTACTCGATTTATGAGAAGGCAGTCCCAGCTCATATGTTTGGAGAGATCCAATTAGCTCTTGGATTTTGATCTCATCCAAGTCTTTACTCTCTTCTATAGCTGCGACTTTTGCTCGGAAACTCTCCGGTAAAGACCTCAAAATCTTTCTCACCACCTTAGAACCTTTAATCTTCTCTCCGAGATTGAGTTTGGCAATTACAATCTCATTGAGCTTTCCATAGAAAGAATCGAAAGCCTCATCATCTCCCATCTTAAGTTCTTCAAATCTAGTGGTAAGCATTTGAAGCTTCGTGTCCTTGACTTTCTTAGTACCCTCATAGGTCGTTTCAAGGATCGTCCAAGCTTCCTTAGTTGTCTTCATGTGAGATATCCTGTGAAACTCATCAGGGGACACACCACAGAATATAGCATTAATGGCCTTACTATTCGCATTAGCTAATGCAAGAGCTGCCTTGTCCCATTCAGACTTGGAAGTTGTGGGTTTAACATACCCATTCTCAACGGAATCCCATACGGACTCATCTATAGCACACAGGAAAGCCCTCATTCGGACCTTCCAAAAGGCATAGTTGCCTCCATCAAAGAATGGTGGGGCATTAAGAGATTATGACCGGTCCATCACAAAGGGTCAAGGAACACACTTAGGTATTTAAACCACAGCGAGTGTACCCGCTCTAATACCAATTGAAAGCTCGAAAATGTGTTGAAAACACAAGAGCTGTTTAGACCCCCTAAATTAAAGTTACGGCTCGATAGATTTTACACTAACTTAATACTAAGTGCGGAATAGTGTAAATGCAAGCGGATAAACAAAGAAGCTACTCTAATCCATAATCAAGACAACATAGCAGTAAAATGGAATGTAAAAGAGTAGGGAAGAAGGATGCAAACACAAGATAACACGCCAATGTGTTATCGAAGAGAAAACCGAAGAACTCGGCGAAAAACCTCTCCGCCGCCCTCTAAGCGGTAATCGATCCACTAGACAATCAATTGGGATACATGGGTTAGCAAGAGACTCTCCAAGCCTAATCTACCCGATGTACCTAAGCCCTCCAAGCTCCTACTCCAACAAGACTTCTCGGAACCGTGTCTTGTCTAGCTCCCCGGATCCCGCAACAAGCTCCATGTTGCATCTACCATCTTTGGCTTCTTCCAATACTTCCCAGCAGCACCAAACTATCACTTGACACTCTGAAAGGGTGTGGTAAGTGTTTGGGCTATCAACCTCTCAATGATATGAAATGGAGAGGTAGGAGTTGAGGAAAATTCACAAACAATTGTGTAGAGGATTGTGGGTATAACAATCTCTAACTTTCAAGGTGTTTGGCTAGGGTTTTCTCTCAGAAGCACTCTTCAACATTTGTGGGTAATGTGGGTATATATAGTGTGGGTATAGAAAGTTTGTATCAAATAGTACAGTCTGGCAGAAGAGGGTTCCGGGACGGAGTAGATTTACGTTTAGGTGTCATGACGTAAATAACGTAAGAAGGAGAGAGAGAGAGGGAGAAAGAGACAATCAGAAAAGTCCCAATACAGTTTAATATATAAGAATATAGAGAATGTAAAGTACGTATGCATGAAAATGCATGAGCATGTGATATGCAATAGTAAAACCATCATGGGCTCAGCCCAATCCAATCCTACCAGCACACATGTTTGCAACAAAGTAAACACACATCTAAGAATGCATGAAACATTGTTATAATGCAAATGAGATGCAATGCATGATGTTTTAAGATTAAAAATACAAAACCCATCCCAAAAATTTCACAATAACTTCATCAATTTTGAAAAACCCCAAAATTTTCAAAAAAAATCTCAAAAAGTTAGGTCAAATGCATGAAATGCATGAAAAAGAAGGATTAGGCCCTTACCAAGTGAAGAAAAACTTGATCTAGGCCAAAAAAATCCTTGAGGATGAAGTTTGGAGTGAGAGAGAGAGGTTTTGGGAGGTGAAGAGGCAATAGGAGTCGAGAGAGATTGAGAGAAATGAGATTTGAATTACGCTGACCCTATATATAGAAGCTCAGTAATTCTCGATAGATCAAGAGGTGTCGAGAGGTGTCGAGCTTTAAAGGGTCGACAGATGCAACTATCGAGCATGTGTCTAGAGGTGTCCACAGCAACAAGAAGCTCGATGGATTGAGGAGCTATTGAGAAGTTATCGAGGAGACAGAAACTTTCTCGATGGATCAAGGTGCTATCGAGAAGCTGTCGAGATTGCAATAAAAAAGCGCTATAGAGCTCGATAGATAAACTAGGAGTCGAGAGGTGTCGAGGAGCTGTCGAGATTGCTTAAAAACAGTTTTTCAAAGAAGAGAAAAACACAGATATTAATGCAATCAAACATGCTACTCAACTAAAGATCCAAACAACATTTTAAGCTCTCAAAATCATCTCTCAATAATAAAATTGATAAGCATTTAGATCCTAAAACACACACACACACTAAACAAGTCTAACTAATTTTATATTTCAAAAACAAGTCAAGACAGTTTAGTGAGCATACATTAACACATGTAAACCTTGTGATGGCCAAATCACATTGTACCTGCACATGTATCAAAAGTAACAAAAAATATTGCATGTTGTGTGTGAAAAACATCACAAGATCGCATAAGTGTCTACATGTTATGACGATTTGAGATATGAGAAAATCACTTTAACTCACACACAATCATAACTGTTTGATGGGGACTATCACCTTCGAGGTACATCCTATAACTCCCACATCTCTTAAAATACACGCTTGCAATCATATATAAAGCATTTTGATTCTTTTTGCTTTTATTTTTCTTTGCATATTTTTCTTTTAAGCAAATCATGCATAGGCATATAAGAGAGAGAAAAGAAATACCCAGCTATGTTAAGCATTTGACATTCCACTTTTGCTATGCCGAAGCATACAAATGTCATTTCATGATTGGCGGGCAATAGTGGTGAGATAGTTATTTATGCCTTTCTCTTAGGATTTTTTAGCCTTTCCCGTCAAAAAGAGTGATACGAGTGTTAAGTATAAGAGATCACTTAATCTTACTCATCACAAACACGAGCCACAAATCTCACTTGCTTAGTTGTGCATAAAGATGCTCATCTAAGCTATAAACGATACAAAGTTTAGAAACTTTGTTTCAATGGCTATCCAAGGTACACAAGTACCAATGTACACAAACACACACTGTTTTTGAATTTTTCGATTTTTCAACTTTTTATTTTTTATTTTTATATGAAAAACAAAATAAACCAAAACTGAAAAGAAAACAAAAAAAAAATAAATAAATAAACAAAGCAATGCATAAAACTAAATGCAAATGCATGAGGAAGGAAAAAGAGAAGAGGAGATCAATCCATGGAGATAACACCAATGTTTTAGCGAAGGAATTCAAACTGTTTGCTGTCAAGAAGTTTGGTGAACAAATTAGCCTTCTGATCATTAGTGTGAATAAACTCAAGAGTAAGAGTACCATCTTCGACAAGCTCCCTAATGAAGTGATGTCGAATCTCTATGTGTTTAGTTCGAGAATGTTGAACCGGATTCTTAGAGATGTTGATGGCACTGGTATTGTCACAGTAGATGGTAAGATGCTCTTGACACATACCGTAATCATGGAAGAGTTTTTGCATCCATAGAAGTTTGGTGCAATAGCTACCGGCAGCAATGTACTCAGCTTCTGCAGTGGATAATGAGATGGAATTCTGCTTTTTGCTCATCTAGGGAACAAGATTATTACCCACATAGAAACAACCTCCCGATGTACTCTTTCTATTATTAGCATTCCCAGCCCAATCAGCATCAGAATACCCAGCTAAGACATCATTTGTGTCCTTGCTGTACCACACACCAAAGTTGGCAGTGGTTTTGACGTACTTTATGATTCTTTTCAAAGCAATCATATGAGACTTTTTGGGATTAGCCTGATATCTAGCACACACTCCCACACTGTAACTAATGTCAGGTTTACTAGAAGTAAGGTAAAGAAGACTACCTATCATGCTTTTATAGAGAGAAGAATCTACACTTTTACCTAACAAGTCAATAGTGAGTTTAACATTTGGGCTCATAGGGGTTCTAACAGAACTAGCAGATTCCAAACCAAACTTCTTCACAAGATTTTTAGCATATTTAGATTGAGATAAGAATATACCTGGATCTTGTTGACGAATCTGCAATCCAAGGAAGTGAGTTAGCTCTCTAATCATGCTCATCTCAAACTCGGCTTGCATGAGTTTTAAGAAGCTATGAGCGAGTTCATCCTTAGTTGACCTAGAGATGATATCATCAACGTAGACTTAAGCAACTATCAACTCGTCGTCTTCCCTCTTTATGAGGAGAGTTTGACCTGCTTTTCCTCTAGTGAACCCATGTGACACCAAGTATTGTGTAAGCTGATCATACCAAGCTCTAGGGGCTTGCTTTAACCCATAAAGTGCCTTCTTGAGGTACAACGCATGATCCGAAAAGTGTGGATCAATGAAAGAGCTTGAACCTTAAGTGACATGCCAGGGCTATGAGAATTCTGATGGACTCCATACGGGCTACCGGAGCAAATGTCTCATCATAGTCTACTTCTTCCATTTGTGAGTATCCTTGAGCTACAAGACGAGCCTTGTTGCGGATCACATTACCTTCCTTATCAGTTTTATTGCGGAATATCCACTTTGTGCCGATGATGTGCTCACCCTCCGGTCTAGGTACCAAAGTCTAGACATCATTCCTCTAAAACTAAAGTAGTTCATCATGCATAGCTTCAACCCAGCTTTCATCCTGTAGAGCTTCCTCAACTTTAGTGGGTTCAACCTGCGACAAGTAACAAGAATAAGACACAAAGTTAGCAACACATTTATCAACTGTACACTTCCTTAGTGTAAGTTCATTCATGTTTCCCACAATAACTTCAGGAGGATGGTTCAATTTAATCCTGGAAGAAGGTAATTTCTATTCATAAGTTTCAGAATCAGGTGAAGTAGATAAGTCTACTGAATCTTCTACAACACTTGGAGTATCTGGAGTACTAGGAGATGTAGGCTCTTGTTCAACAATTTCTTGAACTTCCCTGGGCTCGGGAGGAAGAATCTCTTTGGGGATTTCCTCACTAAATTTCTTAGAACCAGAATCTGAAGTTTCATCAATAACAACATTCACTATTTCCATTACCTTTATGATTCTTTTGTTGTATACCCGATAAGCCTTACTTGTAGAGGAGTATCCCAAAAATATTCTTTCATCACTTCGGGAGTCAAATTTTCCCACATTCTCTCTATCCTTGAGAATGAAACAAGTGCTTCCAAAGATTCTGAAATATTTAACATTTGGCTTCCTTCCCTTCCATAACTTATATGGAGTCTTCTTGGTACCAAGTCTAAAATACACCTTATTAACCGTATGACAAGCAGTGTTGATGGCTTCTCTTCACAAGTTTCAAGCCACATCCTTGTTATGCAACATGGCTCTAGCCATCTCTTGAATAACCCTGTTCTTTCTTTCTACTACACCATTCTGCTGAGGAGTAATAGGAGCAGAGAATTCTTGAGATATACCTAATCTTGTACAAAAGGACTCCATATATGAGTTCTCAAATTCTTTACCATGATCACTTCGAATTTGATCAATCTTCAGGCTCCTTTCATTCTGCAATCTTGTGCACAACGCTTCAATGTGCTCAGGAGCATCAAACTTGGATCATAGGAGAATGACCCAAGTGTACCTAGTGAAGTCGTCCAGCACAACCATGATGTATCTTTTTCCACCAAGAGACTCGGTTCTAGTTGGACCCATAAGATCCAGAAGTAGTAGCTCCAATGGTCTAGATGTAGCAAATGTCTGAGTGTCCGGATGTTTAGCTTTCGTCTGTTTCCCAAGCTGACATGGTCCACACACCACATTGCTCACTCTATTGAGCTTTGGTATCCCCAAAACTGACTCATGCTTAGATACAATTGAAAGATGTTTGTAACTAGCATGTCCCATCCTTTGGTGCCATAGATCTTCATTTGGTAAACGAATGCTATTGCACACAATATCAGCATCAGGAACCAAGCCATAACAATTATCTAGAGTGCGAACACCACTTATGAGCTTCTTTCCAGACTTATCCATGACAAGGCATTTTACTTTTAAGAATAGTATCATGAAGTCTTGATCACATATTTGACTTATGTTCAGTAGGTTCACTCTCAGACCTTCTACATATAGAACATTTGCAATGTCTGGCAGTCTAGGTAGAGATATGATTCTCTTTCCTTTAATCTGTGACTTGCTCCCATCACCAAAAGTGACATTACCACCTTTCTTAGACTCGAAAACCTTGAAGAGAGATCGGTCTCCAGTCATATGTCTTGAGCAACTGCTGTCAAGGTACCACAAACACGTGTCCATAACCTTAAATGCGGACTTCATCATGAAGCACACTTCGTGCTTAGATGACAGATCAGTGGGAATGGTGTTTTCTCTCATTTGCCTTTTATGAGCTGAACCTTTAACTTTCACTCTTCTCAGACGAACTCCTTTACACATTTTTATTCTGAGACAGTCTAGTTTTTTCTTTGTCAATCTGAGATCTTTTCCAATAGTCATCATAATAGAATTCAAATAACTTTTAGACTTGCATTTTTTGATACACTCAAACAGGTAGAGATTAGAAAAACAAGATGTATTTGAAAACAAAAATCTCTTTAAGCTGGTTGCAGCCATGACAACAGGTGTCAATGGATCACACAACAAAGATTAACCCTAATCAGAGTGTGCCTGCTCTGATACCACTTGATAGGCTAAGAATGTATTGACCCCTTGTGATGAATGAATTGATTAATTATCCAAGTTTATTAATTAATCAAATTAACATGCAAAGCGCGTGGTAGCACAAACAAATCACCAATTAACTAAAGTATGCAGCGAAAAATAAATTGACACGGTGATTTGTTTACGAATGGAGAGAACCTACATGGCAAAAACCCACAGGGTGATTTTAAAGTCACCACTCCTGAGAATCCACTATTATCACAACAAGCAATTACAAGTAAAGGAATCTCAGTACCTTATACCAACCTATAGTTGAACCCTTACCCCAATACCTAATTGGACTTGTTCTGTAGTAACAATCTCTCCTTTTCAATGCACGACTCCTAGTACGTGACTAACCAATTGCGCGAATCCTAGTACGCGACTTGATCACCAACTTGAGAAGGATGTTGACTACAAAGTTCTTCTGTTCATCACATGATGAAGATCATGAGGTTGCTTGGTCACAAAATCCTATAGTGTACAAACACAGCAGCTTCTTCAAGAACTAGGGCAAACTAGGTTTCCGGTCACACCTTTCTACACACTTGTGGTATTGTGCTCTTGTACAACTTATGTCACCTTTTACGACCCTTAAAATAATCCTTATATATGTTTAGGGTTGAGAGAAAAGAAAGCCCAAACATACATTCACGAATCAGAACTGAAAATCAGAACTTCATAAATCTCGACAGATACCCTATCTGTCGAGCAGCTGTCAAGATTCGGGCTAAAACAGCTCTCTTTAAACCTCGATAGATGCTAGCTATGAAGCTAGCTGTTGAGCTTTAAAATCCTGCACTTTCTGACTTGATTCTTGGACAGACTTCCATGGCTTTAACACTTGAATTTGAAACCTTGTTTCTTGAAGCATTAAACACATCCTAGATCTACCCAATTACAAGTAAAGTGTGTTTTGTCAAAGGGTTAGCCAATTACATAAAATAGTGACATATGTTCCTATCATTGAATCACATATGTCCTAACAATTATCACAAGATTTAATATATTCTATATTAATGATGCCATTACTCAAATAAGATCTCACAATATCGTGTTTTCTTCTCACAATGAATTAAAATAGGTGGTATTGGTTTTTCCCAAAGGGGAATTTTATGCAACAAATCTCTCAACCAGTTTGCTTCCTCACTTGCTGAAGCTAAAGCTATAAGCTCAACCTCCATAGTAGAGTTAGCAATAATGATTTGTTTTTTAGATTTCCAACATATTGCACCACCACCCAAAGTAAAAATGTAACCAGTGGTAGGCAGAGAATCACCTGACAAAGTATTCCAGTCGACATCACAAAAACCTTCAAGTACAACATGTTATTTTTTATAGAACAAACCATGTAATTTGGTACCAGATAGATATTTCATAACTTGCTCAATGGCTTGCCAATGATCTCTTCTAGGCTTGCTAGTAAATATGCTAAGTACTCCTACTGCATAGGCAATGTTAGGTTTAGTACAATCAGTCGCATATCACAAACTACCGATTATGCTAGCATATTCCTTTTGATTAACAACAGAATTGTCATTATTAATAGGAAACAAATGAACACTAGAATCAAAAAGAGTAACGACATGTTTGCAATCATGATAGTTATATTTTTTCAAAATTTTCTCAATATAATGAGACTGCTCAGGATAAATTCCATCACATGTTTTTGTAATTTTCATGCCCAAAATAAAATTAGCCTCACCAAGATATTACATATCAAAATGGCTTCTAAGAATATTTTTTGTTTCATTTATAACATGCAAATTAGAGCCAAATATTAGTAAGTCATCCACATAGAGGCTAATAATTACATGTGAGTTTTCCCAAGTTTTATAATAGATGCACTTGTCACATTCATTTGACTTATAGCCATTTTCAATCATGCAGGAATCAAATTTTTCATGCCACTGTTTAGGAGCTTGCTTTAAGCCATATTAAGATTTAGTTAGCTTACACACCTTACTTTCTTGACCAGACTCTACAAAGCCTTCAGGTTGGTCCATATAAATTTCCTCATCTAGGTCCCCATTCAAAAAAGTTTTTTTTACATCCATTTGATGAATCTTCAAATCATATATAGCTACAACAACAATTAGTAATCTAATGGATGTAATTCTAGTAACATGAGAAAAAGTGTCGAAAAATCAACATCAGCTTTTTGCTTAAAATGTTTCTTAAAAAAAAAAAAAAAAAAAAGAAGCTTTTTGCTTAAAACCTTTTGAACAAGTCTAGCTTTAAATTTATCTATTGTGCCATCGGGTTTAAGCTTTTTTCTAAGGACCCATTTACAACCTATTGTTTTACAACCAGGTGGTAAATCTACTAACTTTTGTGTTTTGTTGGAAATTAGTGAATCCATTTCATCATTCATAGCCTCTTTCCAAAATACACCATTAGGTGATAATAAAGCTTCTTTCAAAGTAAGAGGATTTTCATCAACATTAAAAACATAATAGTCAGGGCCAAAATCTTTTTCAACTCTAGCTTTTTTACTCCTAAGTTTAATTTCAAGATTTGCTTCATTTTGTGAATGAGGAGTAGAAGAACTAGAGAGAGATAACACATTTCTCTAACTTCTTTGCCCCCACTATGTTTAGATTTAAAAGGAAATTGTTCCTCATGAAAGATAGCATCACCTGATTCAAAAATCACATTATTTTCAATATTCAAAAATCTATAGACTGTACTATTTATTGCATATCAAAGAAAAGCACATGTGGTAGCTCTAACACCTAATTTAGATATTTTGGGATCTGTTAACCTTACAAAGACTAACCAACCCCAAACTTTAAAATATCCCAAATTTGGCTTATGCCCCTTCACAACTCAAAAGGTGTGAGTTTAGTCTTTTTGTGTGGCACCCTAATTAAAACATGACAAGCTGTTAAAATTGCTTCTCCCCACAGATTTAGGGGAGCACCTAACTCAATAAGCATGGCATTTGTTAAATTAATCAAAGTTCTATTTTTTTTTTCTTTTAGTTATACCATTAGATGCAGGTGAGTATGGAGGAGTAGTTTCATGGATAATTCCCAAAGATTGAACAAATAAGTTGAACTCTGTAGATTCATACTCTCGACCTCTATCACTTCTAAATCTTTATATTTTTCTACCCAATTGGTTCTCAACTTCTCTAAGAAATTCTTTAAATTTCTCAAAAGCATCACTTTTATTTTTTAATAGATAAACATATGCATATTTTGAGAAATCATCAATAAAAGTGATAAAATACATGATTCCTCCACGAGTTAATTTTCCTTCAAATTCACAAAGATCTGTGTGAATTAGTTCTAACAATTTGGTATTTCTTTCAACATTTTTATGAGGTCGTTTAGTAATATTAACTTGATTGCATGCTTCACATTTTAAAAAATCTTTTGTTAGTCTTGGGATTAATCCTATGTTACTCATAATTCCCACATATCTACTGTTTATATGACACAAGCGAGCATGCCAAAAATTCACAAAAGACAGCATATAAACAAAACTAGCAGATGATATATTATTTTCAATATTTAGGTTGAACATTCCATCACAAGCATACCCTTTGCCCACAAATAATCCTTTCTTAGAGATTACATATTAATTAGATTCCATTGTTTGTTTGAAGCCAACCTTATTCAACAAATGGCTTGACATTAAATTTTTCCTCATGGACGGAGTGTATAGCACATCTTTAAAAGTGAGCACACGTCCAAAGGTAAATTTCAGCTCAATCTCACCACTCCCAAGTACCTTGGTTTTACTAGAGTCACCAAGCATAATTGTTTTTTCTTCTTCAAAAGGAGTGTATATTTTGAACCAGCTTTTATCATAGCAGACATACCTATTGGCACCAAAGTTTGCCCACCACCCTTCAACATACTAGATCATGTAAATGTTTGTAATCATAGCCACTAAAGGCTCTTCGGTAACATTAACCTGTGGGACAGACCCATGTTTTCAAAATTTGCAAAATCAAGCAGTATGCCACTCTTGCCATAGACAAAACATGCATTAACTTGTTGGTTATTTGAAGGGGGTCCTTGGTTTTTATTCCTTTGACTAGGGTTGCCTCTATTGTGAGGTCTACCATAATTTTTCATATTTTTCTTTCTTGGCCTCAATTGAGCATTTTTAGGAAAATGATCTTTGGGTTGGTTATTACTTACAGAAATTAAATTTACCTTGGTGGTAGAATGTCCATTACCCTCTTGCATTATAAGTGCATCTTGTCCTCTAGCTTCCTCCTCTATGCGGATGCAAGTGATTAAGGATTCTAGGGACGTCTCCTTTTGCTTGTGACACATTGATTTTTGGAACTCTTTCCATGATGGTGGTAGCTTGTCAATGATACTTGCCACAATAAGGCTGTCCTCAATCTTTATGCCTTCGGATCTAACTTTTGCCACAATCATTTGAAAGTCTTGAACCTGTTCCACAACAAATTTGGTATCCACCATTTGATAGCGAAAAAAATGACTAGCTACATATTTCTTTGCACCAACCTCTTCTGTGCCATATTTGCTTTGTAAAGCTTTCTAAATTTTATTTGTAGAAGTGTATGTAGTATTATAATAATCATAGAAATGATCCGCAAGACAATTTAAAAGATAATGACGACATTTATAGTCACATTATTCATACTTATCTATTTTTTCTTGATGATCATAAAGTTCATCTTCGGTCATGTCGTCAGTAGAGACCTTGTTTGGATTCTTCTCAGTGAGGACGTAGGCTACCTTAAAAAGGCTTAGATAGAAAAGGACCTTGGCTTTCCATCATTTGAAATGGGCTCCCTTAAAACGGAAGGGCTTGTTGAGATCTTTGACAATGTCATTTGGCTTCTCAGTTGTTGGCTCCATTGTGATTCTCCTTAAAATTGTTGGAAAAATTACCAATAAAATGCTATTTTGGTTAAAATTCAAATAGAAATATAAACGAACAATATCAAACTGAGGCATGGAAATATCGCTCTCTTTAAGGAGATTCAAGCCCTCTGCAGTTAGCAAAGTCTAGAAACCAATGCAGCAAAAATTCACTTTTGACTTGTCGCCTTCAGGATACAACAGTTCGTTGTGTAGCTCGGACCAACTCTGTATAAGTGGTTAAGCTCAAAACTCCACCAAAAGAAACACCTTTCTTTGGCCTGAAATCTCTTAGGTATTTAGAAGTATTATTGAATTCACTCTCTCACACAATACTCTTTGCTTTAACTATTTCTCTTCATTCACTCTTGATTTAAAATTAATCTGTAGCATAGCCATATATATAGTCTTCCAATCTTTCTCATAACCTACATGTTATTTATTAGTTTGGAAAAACTCATCTTAATTAATTTAATTTAACTTACATACATGTTAACTCTTTCTTTAAAAAAATTCCACAATAACTCATCCCTTTATTAATCTTCAGTTGGTTTAGGTTTTAACGTAATTTTAATTTAAAATGCACTAACATTCTCTAGAGTCATCATCTTCTCGTGGGGGCTACTCAAACTCACAGCTCTCCCTATACTGTGTAGCTCTGGCTTTCCTGGGTCTCCCAAAAGCTCTCTGTGGTATTCAATTCAACTTTGTCTCTAATCCTAGGTCTCTCCATCTTCCTTCACTTCATCTCATTCTTTGTTAGGAGTCCTAATCTATCAATTTGTAGTGTTCTTCTCAAAGCACTCCATATGTTTGTGCTTTTGCCTAAAAGAGTTTTTGAAACTATTTAGGTCCGTGTCCCTGTTTTAGTACTCGATTTTAAAAAAATCGAGTTACAAGTGGAACTCGACATTAGCAATGTCGAGTTCTATGCATATTTTGCCACTTCATTTATTAAAAAAAAAAAGTGGAACTCGACTTTGCTAAAGTTGAGTTTCAATTAAAAATTTACATATAACTCGATTTTGAGGATATCGAGTTTTATACCAAACTCAATTTTCTTAAAATCGAGTTTCAAAAGCAGGGACACAAACCTAAATAGTTTCAAAACATTGACATATTGCTGTTATTTTTGTAAAATAAGGGCAAAAAACCAATATCCCCGAAGGTAAGCAACATGCTAAATGAGGTTGATGACATCTGTTGAAGACAAGGAGTAATTTTTTGCTTGCTGTTTCAATTTCCTCTTTCATGGTATTAATATTAATGACTGTCATAAAGCATTGGTTTATAAACTATTTTTAGAAATATTTTATGAAAAAATTATAAAGTAATTAATTTTTTTGACAGCTATTTATATTTCCCATGAAAATTATGTCAAAACTTTCTTAATATGGTTTATTAACAATTATCCTAAATGCACCAATTAACATAACCCTTAAATAAATGTATTTGAATTTGCCTTGAGCTTTAACTAAACCAACGGCAATAACAAGCCTAAGAGCCTTGGTTAGAACGTTTGCCCCCAATGTTCTTACTTTAATGGAACTAAAAAGCCTGTTTGTTTTTCTCAACAACATAAAATAAAATCATAAAAATTAAAAAATTAAAAATTAAAAATTAGTAAAATAAAAAAATAAAATTTTTTTTAAAAAAACCCTGTTTGTAATTGTAATGAGGATCTACAAGGTGTCTTTAGCATATTATTAAATGATTTAAATCCATATTGATGCGGCCAGTCAATCCAATAACCCGATGAACTAATATACCTAAGTTGGTTCAATTGTTTAATTGGACAACTTATGTAATTGAAATGGTGAAATTCAATGGTGTTCTTCGCAAGCTATGCAGCCCTAAAGATTGTTATCTCCCAATAATTTTTGAAATTTTAAATAAACTATCTCTATATGTCCATTACAGTACTATTTTCTACTTCTCTATATTTAAAATAAAGCAATTTTTTGCTAGAGTTAAAACCTAAAAGAAATAATTAAAAAAAAAAAAAACTACATATTACAATGTCATTAGTCATGTTCATTTGCTACAATTCTATAGAGTGCAAACGGCATGTTCATTTGTTCACTTTCAATCTAGAAATTAAATAAGTATGTTTCATACGACGTGTAATAAGTTTTTATTTAGCAAAGATTTGCTACAATTCTATGACATTCTTTTATTTATCTAGCATTGTTACTTGTTGTAAGGTTGAATTTAATCAATCATTCTATTGGCTTTATTCCGTGCTAAATTTGCTTGTATTTTAGCAATTAGTAACCCTGTATTTAGGTGGGAATCATGTAAGGGTAGTGTGTGAAGAGAGTGTGAAGAAAAGCTTAGAAGTGTGCAAACTGTGGAGACTCGCGACTGGATCTCGTGGGTGGCTCGCGGCTGCTAAGTCGCCAAAAGCAGGCACACGTGCCAAGCATGCCAGAAGTTGAAGCGTCATGCCAGCTGGAGCACTATAGGACAAAAAGTACAGACTGGCCGTTTAGGTTACCTCATGACTCAGTCAAGTCGCGAGGCCAAGCCGCTAGCCAGCTCTGTTTTGGAAAAACTGACTCTTCGCATTCCAAACACACACAAGTATAAATACCCCTTATACTCACGAAATTTAGAGAGCTTCCAGAGAGAATATTGAGAGAGAAACCCTAACGAAAAATAAGATTGACTCATCCACAATCTTTACATAGAGACTATTCAAATTCCTCTACTCTCACCATCTCCATTGTTACATCCTTGAGAGGTTCTTAGCCAAATCCTTTTCTCACCATACCCACATCTGTGAGAAGGCTTTTTGGTGCTTTGGGAAGCAGTTAGGAAGAAACAAATGGTTATTGGTTGATGCTATAGACTATAGCGGAATCCGGTAAGCTAAAGAAGAAATAGGTTCGGCGTAACCTCGTTGGAGTAGAAGCTTGGAGGGCTTAGGTACACTGGGTAGATTAGGCTTGGAGGGTCTTCTACTGTTAATGTATCCCAACTACATTCTTTAGTGGATTATTTACTGCTTGGAGGGCGACGGAGAGGTTTTACGCCGAGAACTTCGATTTCCTCTTCGATAACACATCGCTGTGTTGTCCTTGTGTTTGCATCTCTCTTTCCTTAATATTTGCCATTTAATCTCTGCTGTGGATGTGATTTTATTTGGTTAAGATTGTTTATCAATTCTGTTTTAGCTATTTATCATGTTCCGCACATATATTGTTTGATAATAAGCTTGAATTGGTAATTTGTAAATTGGGGGTCTAAACGTTCATAGTGTTTTATACGCTATTTGAACTTTCAATTGGTATCAGAGCGGGTGCACTTGCTGTGGTTTAATTACCTTAGTGCGATCCTTGACCTCGTTTAAGATGAATCGGTCTCAATCTTTAAATGCTCCACCATAAATGAAAGAGTAGAAGCACATGACTCATCAGATGAGGATGTTGTCGAGAAAGATGTTGCTTACCTTGCAAAAAATTTCCACAAATTTCTGATGTTCAAGAATAGTGGAAAATTTGGTGACAAAGGGAAATTTACAAGTTCTGGAAAGGAGAAGAAGGACTAATGGACATGGCCACTTCAAAAAGGAATGTCCTAATTACTTAAGATCGAAGGGCAAGGCATATGCAACCACTCTCAGTGACTCAGATTCTTCCAGCTCTGATTCGGAGGATAGCTGTGATGAAGAAGAGAATTTCTCAGCATTTATGACTATTGCTCATATTGAGTCTTCGGAGGACTTGAATTTGCTTGTGCAAGAACTTGGGGAGCATAGTGATGAAGAATCCATGGGAATTGCAGAAGAATCGGACGCTGAAGAAGATGAAGATGCAGCCAGTCTTTAAGAGAATTACAACTCACTCTTTGAGAAGTCAAGAGAGTATGCAAGGGTGGCTAAGGCAGCTGTGAAGAAGATGAAGAAAGTAGAGGAGGACTATAGAAGTCTCCTAGTAAGATATAAGGAGGCCAAGTGTGAGATTGAGATGCTAAATGGTGAGCTAATCGAAGCTTATTCAAAAATCAAATTCCTTGAGCATGAAGTGGTTCAAGCCAATGCTAAAGTAGACTGAGTCTCCTCTCAGAAGCTTGATGAAATGCTTGCTCATCAAAAACCATTTTTTGACAAAGGTGGATTGGGATACACCGGAGAGAGCAATTCGGCTGAAAATAAATACAAGGAAATGAAGTTTGTGAAAGTCAAAGAATTGAAGGGGGCTACCAAAAATGTTGAGAAAGAGAAGCCGGAGAAGAAGAAGGATGTGACTGTCCAACGGTTTATGACTAAACCTCCTAAACAATTAGTGATTAAACCTAAGGATAAAGGGAACTTACTTCCAAAGTCACAAAGAGGTCGGAAAACTCAACACTTCTGCCATCACTGTGGACATCAAGGTAACACCAGACCCAATTGCCATAAGCTGCAAGCATTGAAGAGTTCAGGTGCTCAAAGGCCAAGAGGACCAAGAAATGACAAAAGAAATTGGGTTGTTGAGCAATCAAGAGACCGAGGTGATTCTGGGGTGATGGATGTGATGAAGATGATCGGTGCATTCACCACTTGCTTGGAAAGCTTCACTAGAAGGTTTGAAAGTCCTAACTCTTGTACCCAATCCTATAGGGATATCATCCCTAACGCACGTGACGTGTGGGTGAAGAGGGGTACCCATGCATAAGCATTACAACATGTCCATGCATTAATACTTCCAATGTTTTGTGACTATGCTTGGTTGTGCGTTGCTGCTAGCTTGAGTTGAAAATTGTTTTGTTTATTTTTTTTTTGCTTTAAATGTTTTTACATTGTTGCTTTTGATCAATCTTTTCCTTCTTGTGTGTCAAAAATCCAAAAACCACATAAAAAGTAGAAAATCCAAAAAGTTTGATCGACATTTTTGTGTATTGTCACAAGCATGTTTTGCCTTGTACCTTTGTGCAAATGGTTTTGTGCATCTACGAGCATAGCTTGTTTCCTATGCATTCATATCATTGTGGGAGAAATTTTGAAATCTATGTGACTATTGTAAATAGATCTTCAACCTTGTCATGAATGACTAGTGAATGATTTTTTTGATCTTGAGACATGTGTAGACTTGTGCCTATATATCTTCCCACTCTTTTATTTTTTTTGTTTTTGTTAAAAGAGCTCATCAAATGTAAATCTCCAAATGAAAAGAGATATTGAGCTGCAAAAGCCTATCGCACATACTAGTATTTGACTAGGAAAAAGGAAAAGCAACCAAAAATAAAATTGTATGATGCCCAAAAAGCCAAAGGCTAACTCATCAAAGTGAAATATCAAAAATTTCAAGCATCGATCTCACAATGAGATATGTTGATTCAAATAGATCAAATGATATGTTGATCATGGAGCCAAATGAAA
Organism: Notholithocarpus densiflorus; assembly: GCA_030021035.2. Taxonomy (NCBI): domain Eukaryota; kingdom Viridiplantae; phylum Streptophyta; class Magnoliopsida; order Fagales; family Fagaceae; genus Notholithocarpus; species Notholithocarpus densiflorus. The sequence continues at coordinate 95,472 of JARYZH020000379.1, forward strand.
AGCTTCAAAGATATTGTACTCAAGTTTATGTGGGAGGTCATATATGCATATTTCTATAATTGAGATGGGTCACATTATCTAGTGCTAGTTGTGTATGCCTTGATTGAATTGATCATTGAAACTTCACATTAGACTAAGGACTATCTCATTTTTTATATTCACACACAACACACATGTCTATGATCAATGAATGCCATATTCATCGTGTGATTGTACTTGATTAAATGTGTTTTCAAATGCTCAATCTTTGTTGAACAAACACAAAAATATTTTTGAGTGTTTTAGTTGTTTTTGGAAAGTACTTTTTTTTTACAAAAATTGTCAAAATTTTCAAAAACAGTGTTGCCCTGCTTTGGCGACTTGATCGTGAGTCAAACTAGTCGCATGCCCCAGTCGCGAGGGTCACACAGAAGGTTTTCACAACTCACTGGTGGGTCAAAGTCCCAGTCGCAAAAAATACTTAGAAATTTTTTCAAAATCTGAGTTTTTAAGTTTCTCGCGACTCATACTGGCGACTTATTCGCAGGTGGAAGCTCTAGTCGCGAGGGTTACACAGAAATTTTCGCAACTCCCTTCGCGACTTTCTCGCGGGTAGAACTTCCAGTCGCAAAAAACACTTAGAAAATTTTTCAAAACTTTGTCTCTAAGGTGTTTGGCAACTTGACCTAGCGACTTGCACGCAACTTGAATCAGTCGCGAAAAACGCGTGTTTTGCGTTTTAAAGACAGTTTTATTTTAAAACTTTTCAGTTTTCCCTTAAACTTTTTAGTATATTCATTGTCTTCCTCATTTCATCCCTGTCCCAAACACACTGTGCACTCAACCCAAACCTCCATTGTTGATTATCTCTCCAACCTCATTCTCCAAGAAAAAGGTATGGGTTTCTATTTTCTCACTCTATTTTACATGTTTATAAGTGTATTTCTTCATTTTGTGAGATTTTGTTGAGTTTGTGTGTTTTGCAATGTTCGAACATGGGTTTGCTTAAAATGTTGGGTTTGGTTGTTTGGGGTTGGTTGTTTTTGTTGCTAGACTACTGAATATGTTTGCTATTATGATTAAGTTTCATTGAGCTAATTTGTAATCTGACCTTTGTTGTTTGAAATATTTCATACCCATAAGATATGTGTTTGGGTTCTTTGTGATTTACTCTGAGTGTGAGTATGGTTGTTTCAGAATGACTGAAGTTTTTAATTGTTTGGCTAATAATGCTTTGATTTTGTGTTGCCATATCATGTGTGTGCCTCTGTCTTGAGGTTATGGCTTGAACATTTCATATTTATTAAGATATATCTCATAGACATATGCTTACTTTTTACTAAGTGTGGTTTACACTGTCCAAATATAGCTGATTAGTGCTTGTTGCAGTCTGCATCAATACAGACTATACTTGATTGAGTTGTTGGTTTTTGATTTGAGCTATTTTTCTCTGGTTCTCAACTGTGTTTGGTCTATATGCTGTCTTGACACTCTGTTACTCCCTATGTAACTAACTTGTTACTAATACGTGTGTATTTCCACCTATTATGTTCTGCTCTTGTTATGGCCTCTTCTACTTGTTTACAAATGGCTCCCATACCTACAAAGAAGAAGACTCATGCTAAGAAGGCTGATAAAAGGCTGAAAATGGACAATAACCCGTTTAGGTCTGTTCAACACTGTGGGAGATACAAAGATTCTTTCTTGAAGGGAACCATTATTCAGGAAAGGTTTGTAGACTTAGGGGACTTGAAGGACACCTCCATTCCAGATTGTTTTGAGGGCAGAGGATGGGATAAGTTGCTGAGTGACCTACCTGCAGTTTGTGAGCCTTTAATAAAGGGATTTTATGCAAATGTTGTTATGAAGGAGGATGAGCTGAATTGCTGGATCAGAGGACATAAGTTCACCCAAGATGCACATGATATTGATGAGGTACTAGGGCTTGAGGGTTTAGAGGATCATGATTTCACCAATTACAAGGACAGGATGCTATCTATAGAAACTGTCCAAAATCACATTGGTGGACAGAAAGAGGGGAGATGTCTCAACACTACAGCATTTCCAGTTGACATGAGGTGCCTCACCATCATCATGATGTTCAACTTGTATCCAGTGAGGAAGCTGACTACAATCAATAATGCCAGAGCTATCTTCCTCATGGAGCTCAAGGAGAAAACCTTCATTGACATCAGCTCTCACATATTTGACACAATTGTGGATGAGACTAGAACCACCTCTAGGCCCAAGCTGATCTTTCCTAGCCTTCCCATGAGGCTTTTCAAAGCAAAAGGTGTTGCAATCCCTCAAGATATCAGCCCCATGTCTACACCTTCAGCCATCAACAAGATGACCATCATCAGGATACAAGTTCGTCTTCCAGGTGATGAAGAAGAGGGTGACCATGGAGAAGGTGATCTAATGGAAACTGAAGCAGAGGCTGCAGGACAGACGTCCACATCCAGAAGCAGAGGCAAGAGGAGCAGGGCTTCAACCTCATCAGCTGTACCTCCAGATGCATTTCAGATCATCTTGGAGAGGATTGATGGACTCAGAGAGGTCCAGAATGAGCATACTAACAGGATGGCAGCAATTCAAGATCAGCTCAACATACTTTCAGCCAAGTTTGACAGCATCAACACCCAGCAGTGACCCTTTGGCCATTCCGGTCAAAAAATGGGAGAATTTTTGAGAAGCAGCTCTTGAGGGGGAGTGTCATTTTGAGGGGGAGCAGCCAAAAACAGTGTTTATCTAGTTTATTATTCAGTCTTATTTTATGTTTATGGTTATGGTGTTGATTATGGTATTATGTTTTTGAATAATGTCTTCATTATGGGTTTGGTACAATATGTTTGTAAGGTTGAATTTAATCAACCATTCTATTGACTTTATTCCATGCCAAATTTGCTTGCATTTTAGCAATTAGTAACCCTGTATTTAGGTGGGAATCATGTAAGGGTAGTGTGTGAGAGAGTGTGAAGAAATGCTCAAGATTGTGCAAAGAAGCAGAGTCTCGCAACTGGATCTCGCGGGTTGCTCGTGGCTTGCAAGTCGCCAGAAGTTGCACATGTGCCAAGCATGCCAAATGTTGAAGCGTCATGCCAGCTGTAGCACTACAGGACAAAAATTATAGATTGGCCGTTCAGTTACCTCGCGGCTTGAACTCGCGGCTCAGTCAAGTCACGAGGCCAAGCCACCAGCCAGCTCTGTTTTGGAAAAACTAACTCTTCGCATTCCTTTCTCACACCAGTATAAATACCCCTTATACCCACGAAATATAGACAGCTTCCAGAGAGAATATTGAGAAAGAAACCCTAGAGAAAAACAAGATTGACTCATCAACAATCTTTACATAGAGACTCTTCAAATTCCTCTACTCTCACCTTCTCCATTGTTACATCCTTGAGAGGTACACTACTAAAACTTTTTCTCACCATACCTATATCTGTGAGAAGGCTGTTTGGTGCTTTGGGAAGCAGTTAGGAAGGAACCAATGGTTATTGGTTGATACTATAGACTATAGCGGAATCCGGTAAGCTAAAGAAGAAATAGGTTCGGCGCAACCTCTTTGGAGTAGGAGCTTGGAGGGCTTAGGTACACTGGGTAGATTAGGCTTGGAGGGTCTTCTGCTGTTCATGTATCCCAACTTCATTCTTTAGTGGATTATTGACCGCTTGGAGGGCGGCGGAGATGTTTTACGCCGAGGGCTTCGGTTTTCTCTTCGATAACACATCGTTGTGTTGTCTTTGTGTTTGCATCTCTCTTCCCTTTATCTTTGCCATTTAATTTTTGTTGTGGATGTGATTTTAATTGGTTAAGATTGTTTATCAATTTTGTTTTAGCTTATGTTCATGTTCTGCATATATATTGTTTGATAATAAGCTTGAATTGGTAATTTATAAATTGGAGGTCTAACGTTCATAGTGTTTTATACGCTATTTGAATTTTCAATTGGTATCAGAGCGGGTACACTTGTTGTGGTTTAAATACCTAAGTGTGATCCTTGATCCCTTGTGTTGTTTTGCCATGGATAGTGATTTGTATGCCTCATTGGTTGTTGATTATTGTAGCATGCCACATGTTTGTGAAAATGCCTCTATGAGTATTTATCCTCATAATTGTGATAACATGTTACTTGAATCATTGGGTGTTATTGATATTCCAAATGACAAACTCTTCAAGAAAAAGGCTAAGAAGTTTCAAACGAATTTGAGCAAGTTGTTTTGTGAAAATGATGATTTGATTGCTAAGCTCAATGAATCTAACAAATTGCTTGAGAAATATAAAAAACTTGCTGAAAATTCTCTTGAAAAGCTAAAAGAGTTTGAATGTTTGAATATGGACTTGGATGTTAAACTTGTTTTGTCTAACAAACTTGTTGATGAGTTAAAATGTGAAAATGAATCTCTCAAGATGCATGCCAAGTGTTTGACTACTGAACCTATTGCTCAAAAGGACGAAAATATAAGTTGCAATCATGTTGTGGTACCCAATTTTGTGCCTATGGTGTGTTCTACCTCAAAGGACAAATCGGTGTACATTCCTCCACACAAAAGAAATCAAAAAGTGAAGAGAAAAGCTCTTAAGTCAAAGCCTCCGTTTAGGTCTCAACCTAAGGCTTTGAATGGATCTAAGTTTGTTCCAACTTGCCACCATTGTGGTGTGAGTGGTCATATAAGACCTCAATGTCGTAAGTTGAAGAGAGAACAAAATCATATGGCTAGATCCCTTCCCAAAAAGCCTAGTGGACCTAAACACATTGTTTGTCACCATTGTGGTGCTTTTGGTCATACAAGACCTTATTTCTCTAAGTTTCATGCTCTTAAAAGAATTAAAAGTAAAGAGAAACTTGAGCCTCTTGGAAGTTGTGCTAAAAAGGGTAAACCGGTTTTAAGTGAAGATAGCATGTTATTAAAGAAAGTGTTTAATGCTCTTAACTCCTTGACTATGTGTATCTCCGGTTCTCATTCTTCCAACCCTCGTCTCACTTCTCATGAGATACTCATTTCAAACAATCGTTCTGTTTGGATGAGGAAGGGTTCCTATGGTTGAGCTTTTGCTCTTTTGGTCCTTGATCTAATTCTTTCAATCTTTGTAGAACCCTTCATGCATTAAATGTCATATCTTCATGCATTTTGTGCATCTTGCATTTATTTGTATGCATTGTTTTGTTTTTTTATCTTACTTTTATGTTTTAGTTTTGTGTGAGTAAAAAATCCAAAACCACATAAAAGTAAAAAATTCAAAAAGTTTGATCATATATGTTTGAGCACATATCACATGTGAGTTTTGCCTTGTACCTTTCTACTTATGGCTTTGTGTATTTAAGAGCTTAGCTTGTTCTTTATGCACTTATATCTTTGTGGGAAAAATCTTGACATCTTTGTGTGATTGTTGTAAATCGATCTTCAAGATTGTCTTGAATGATTAGTCAATAGTCATGTTAGTTTTGAGACATGCGTAGACTTGTGCCTATATCTCTTCCCATTTTTTTGTTTTTGCTTAAAGAGCTCAACCAATGTAAATTTCAAAATGAAAAGAGATAATGAGCAGCAAAAGCCATCGCACATACTAGTATTCGACTAGGAAAAAGGGAAAGCGACTTTTATGAAAATGTATGATGCCCCAAAAAGCCAAAGGCTTGTTCATCAAATTGAAATATCAAAAATTTCAGGCATCGATCTCTAAAATGAGATGTATTTATTCAAAAAGATCAAATGATATGAATTGTAAAGAAGCCAAATGAAAAGCTTCAAAGATATGTAATCATTTTCTTGTGGAAGGTCATATATGTTCATTTCTATAATTGAGATAGACCACTTGACTTAGTACTAGTTATGTATGACTTGATTGAATTGATCATTGAAACTTCACTCTAGACTAAGGACTATTCCACATTTGATACACACACACAACACACATGTCTAATGTTCAATGAATGCCTTATTCATTTGTTCGATTGTACTTGTTTAAATGTGATGTGTGTGTGCTCAACTATATATGGATCAATCCAAAAAAAAATTTGATCATTTTATATGTATTTGGAAGTGATTTTTATCACTCTTTGTATTCATGTTTAGTGCTTACTTTGTTTTTCATTGTTTAAACATGTTTAGTGTTGAAAAACAGGTGTCAGAGTTTTTCGCGACTCAGCTGGCAACTCGCCAGTCGCGAAACCCCAGTCGCGAGTTCATTCAGAAGCTTTGGCAACTCACTCGCGACTCGTGAAAATTTTCGCGACTGAACTTCGCGACTCGCCCAGTCGCGAAACACCCAGAAATAGCTTTTTAAAGGGCTTTTCATGGGAAACCTATTTTAAACCTCTCCCATCCTCTTTTAAACCCCTTTTTCACTATTTTTACATCAAAACCCAATTAATTTGAATGGTTTTTCATTCCATTAACATCTCTAAGCTAATTATAAATTCTTTTCATTGTTTTTGATCCTTAGATTATGTTTTGGAGAGTTTTGTGCTCTTGGTTGGGATTTTCATCATAGGGGTTGGGAAAACTTAATTTTTGTCAAATTTTTTTCAGGGGATTGGTTTCTTTTGATGATTTGCATTGGATGTTGGCCCCTTGTGGCAAAAGGAACATGTATTAAGGGTGGTTTTCATGTTGTTCATGCATTGTTTCACATTGTTGTTCATAGTGTGCACGCTAGGTGTTTGATAAAATGTCTCTTAGGCATTTTCTCACTTGTTTGAACTCCGATGAGTACCAAACTTTGGAGTTTCTCATGTTTCCTCATTAGGAACATGTTTGGTTCATTGGTTGTGTATTTAACACACTTTGCCCCACATGTGCATTTGCTTGCATTGGTCATGCATTGCACATAGCCACCTCTTGCACACACCTTTGCTACCCTTGTCATGCATTGGTCTCTACCTCGTTTCCTCATCCTCACATGTCATGTTTACCTTGTGCTTTATGGCACTGTGTTTTGTCTAAGGTTTGAGCTTCATTTTCTCATTCATCTCGCACCCTTCATGCATCATTATCATTGTTCGTACCTTCATCTCTTGCCCTCTTTTCTCCTTGACCCCTTTGTCTATTCGTGTCAAAAAAAGGGAGAGTATACTCTAGAATAGTATACCGAAGAGTTTTGTCATTTCTATATGACTCTTGTGCACATTCTTAGGGGGAGAAATTCTAGTTCTCATGCACAGTTGTAAGGGGAGAGATATTCCATAGGGGAGATGCATATACCAAGGGGGAGAAGACATTGTGTTAATAAGAAAACTCTGTTCTGTTTGTTTTCTTGTTGGCTTTATGGTGCTTTGAATTATGCTTTGTTGTTCTCATCACATCATGTTTGTGTGTTGAACATGCATACATCCTTATGCTATTGGGTTCATTGAATGCATGTTCGGATGATCATTTTCTTTGCTATGTGATCAGTGTAGTCATTTCTATATGACTGTTTTGGAGTATGATCATGTTGCTCACATGTTTCACATCATGTTTACTTGATCGCAATTTACTTGTTACATTATACTTGTCCTTTTATTACTTACTTTACCTTGAGGGTCTAATGTGTTTTGTGCAAGTGTTTTAGGTTACAGGTATATATGTTCCAAGTTCATCACAGCTCCTATGATTCATGATAGAGGGATGAAAAGCCTAATCAAAGGGGGAGTATTGATGTCGAAGAGCAGGAGCTGCCTATGTTTAATGTTTTGCTTATTGTAATCATATGTCTTTGTTTATTTACCATACATGTAGTTGTACCTTTGCTTTATAGCCTTGTACTTGTTGTTAAATGTTATGCATTTTCTTTAAGTACTTTCACTCTTGTGCCCTTTGTTGGATTTTTATCCTTAATGCAATTTCCTTGCGTTGTTGCATTGGTTGAGTGTTGGACATGCAAATGATACTTTGCATTGAGCTTATTAGCTTGCATGTCCGGATGTTTATTCCTTGTAAGAATGAACATTGTGGTCACTATTTACAGTGATTGTTCCTTTTTGGTCTAGCCATGATTTATTACTTATATTCCGTTATGCTTGATCGCATTGTGCTTGCTCCATATGTATTACAAGTTTTCTGCATACAATGATCATATTGTGTTGTTGTGTTTCAGGAGTTACTTGTTCTTATGGTTCAAGAGGTACACAGATTCTAGAGTTAGATGTGAGTGAGTTATGTTCAACTGTTCCCAACTCACATGTTAAGTCTAGAGTTTGTTTTAGGGTTTTGTCACGGAATAGCCAAAGGGGGAGATTGTAAGGTTGAATTTAATCAACCATTCTGTTGGCTTTATTCCGTGCCAAATTTGCTTGTATTTTAGCAATTAGTAACCCTGTATTTAGGTGGGAATCATGTAAGGGTAGTATGTGAGAGAGTGTGAAGAAATGCTCAAGATTGTGCAAAGAAGCAGAGTCTCACGACTAGATTGTTGGGAAATTTAGACCCTAGTTGATAGAATTAACAAGTTTTAAACCCAAGTTGTTAATTAGATTTATTATGAGTAAAACTTATTAAAACAAACAAATATCAATATCATGTCAATAATGAATGTAGCGAAAAAGTAAATAAGACAAGATATGATGACCCAGGAAAACCAATGAAACCAACCAGTTTCACAGTAAAAAACCTGAGGGGGAAACCTTCCCGAAAAGCAATCCACTATAATGAAAAGGAGTTTCAGATCTAGTACAAAACCTTTGTCCCTAGACTCTACAATCCCTGTAGATGAACTTACAGCAGAAACCTTCTACCGCTTCAGAACCTCTGAACTCTTCAATATATGAATGCCACCCTTTGATGCACAAAGCCCAGTACGTGACTAACCAATTGCGCGGATCCCAGTACGCGACTTCAATTACCAACTAGAGAAGAAGATGTTAGTTGCAAAGTTCTTCACTTCATCAACAATGAAGATCAAGAAGCACTTGGTTACAAAACCCTAAGGCGCAAAGACACAGTAGCTTCTTTCAGAGAGAATAAGGTATCGGTCACCTTTTGCATATGTTCTCCTTATATTCTCTTATGTGACGGCCTCTAAAATAAGCCTTATATAGGTTTAAGGTTGTGAGAAAAGAAACCCTACACAAATACAAAAGCCTGGCCCAAAAATTAGATCTGAAAATTCTGATTTCCCGTAACCTCGATCGATCGGGAGGTGTCGAGGAGGTGTCGAGCTTTAAACCTCGATAGATAGCTAGGTGTCGAGGAGGTGTCGAGAAGTTGTCGAGGGGATAGGAGCTTTCTCGATCGATCCACCAACTGTTGAGAAAGTGTCGAGATTGCGATAAGAAACACCTTAAGAGCTCGATAGATAGCCAACTGTCGAGAGGTGTCGAGCAACTGTCGAGCTATCTGTCCGTAGGTGTCGAGCTATCTGTCCAGCTTTAATGAACACCTTTTCTTCACTTGTTTCTTGATCCAATCTTCATGGCTTTAATACTAGACTTGAACAACATGTTTCTTGAAGTATTAAACACATCCTAGATCTACCCAAATACAAGTAAAGTGTGTTTTGTCAGAAGATTAGCCAATTACACAAAATATGTCCTTAACATGGATCTCGCGAGTTGCTCGCGGCTTGCAACCCGCCAGAAGTTGCACACGTGCCAAGCATGCCAGAAGTTGAAGCGTCATGCCAGCTGGAGCACTACGGGACAAAAAGTACAGAGTAGCCGTTCAGTTACGTCGCGGCTTGAACTCGCGGCTCAGTCAAGTCGCGAGGCCAAGCCGCCAGCCAGCTCTGTTTTGGAAAAACTAACTCTTTGCATTCCTTTCTCACACCAGTATAAATACCCCTTATACCCACGAAATGTAGAGAGCTTCCGGAGAGAATATAGAGAGAGAAACCCTAGAGAAAAATAAGATTGACTCATCCACAATCTTTACATAGAGACTCTTCAAATTCCTCTACTCTCACCCTCTCCATTGTTACATCCTTGAGAGGTACACTACCAAAACCTTTTCTCACCATACCCATATCTGTGAGAAGGCTATTTGGTGCTTTGGGAAGCAGTTAGGAAGGAACCAATGGTTATTGGTTTATGCTATGGACTATAGCGGAATTCGATAAGCTAAAGAAGAAATAGGTTCGGCGCAACCTCGTTGGAGCAGGACCTTGGAGGGTTTAGGTACACTGGGTAGATTAGGCTTGGAGGGTCTTCTGCTATTCATGTATCCCAACTTCATTTTTTAGTGGATTATTGACCGCTTAGAGGGCAGCGGAGAGGTTTTACGCCGAGGGCTTCGGTTTCCTCTTCGATAACACATCGTTGTGTTGTCCTTGTGTTTGCATCTTTCTTCCCTTTATCTTTCCCATTTAATTTCTGCTGTGGATGTGATTTTAATTGGTTAAGATTGTTTATCAATTTTGTTTTAGCTTATGTTCATGTTCCGCACATATATTGTTTGATAATAAGCTTGAATCGGTAATTTATAAATTGGGGGTCTAAACGTTCATAGTGTTTTATACGCTATTTGAACTTTCAGTGTTAAACAGTTTGGTTATTCTGCTGGTTTTAAAACTCATGGATATGTTTGGGTTTGGTACTTTGGTATATATATATAAGATGTTATTTACCGTACATGTAGTTGTACCTTTGCTTTGTAGCCTTGTACTTGCTGTTAAATATTATGCATTTTCTTGAAGTACTTTCACTCTTGTGCCCTTTGTTGGATTTTTTATCCTCAGTGCAATTACCTTGAGTTGTTCCATTGGTTGAGTGTTGGACATGCAAATGATACTTTGCATTAAGCTTATTAGCTTGCATGTCCGGATGTTCATTCCTTGTGTGAATGAGCATTGTGGTTACTATTTATAGTGATTGTTTCTTTTTGGTCAAGCCATGGTTTATTGCTTATATTCCATTTTGCTTGATCACATTGTGCTTGCTCCATATGCATTACAAGTTTTCTGTATATAATGATCATATTGTGTTGTTGTGTTTCAGGAGTTACTTGTTCTTATGGTTTAAGAGCTACACAGATTCTAGAGTTAGGTGTGAGTGAGTTATGTTCAACTGTTCCTAACTCACATGTTAAGTCTAGAGTTTGTTTTAGGGGTTTTGTCACGGAATAGCCGAAAGGGGAGATTGTAAGGTTGAATTTAATCAACCATTCTGTTGTCTTTATTCCGTGCCAAATTTGCTTGTATTTTAGCAATTAGTAACCCTGTATTTAGGTGGGAATCATGTAAGGGTAGTGTGTGAAGAGAGTGTGAAGAAAAGGTCAAAAGTGTGCAAACTGCAGAGACTCGCGACTGGATCTTGCGAGTGGCTCGCGGCTGCCAAGTCGCCAAAAGCAGGGACACGTGCCAAGCATGCCAAAAGTTGAAGCGTCATGCCAACTGGAGCACTATAGGACAAAAAGTACAGACTGGCCGTTCAGTTACCTTGTGGCTTGAACTCGCGGCTCAGTCAAGTCGCGAGGCCAAGCCGCCAGCCAGCTCTGTTTTGGAAAAACTGACTCTTCGCATTCCAAACACACACAAGTATAAATACCCCTTATACCCACGAAATGTAGAGAGCTTCCAGAGAGAATATTGAGAGAGAAACCCTAGAGAAAAATAAGATTGACTCATCCACAATCTTTACATAGAGACTCTTTAAATTCCTCTACTCTCACCCTCTCCATTGTTACATCCTTGAGAGGTTCTTAGCCAAATCATTTTCTTACTATACCCACATCTGTGAGAAGACTTTTTGGTGTTTTGGGAAGCAATTAGGAAGGAACCAATGGTTATTGGTTGATGCTATGGACTATAGCGGAATCCGGTAAGCTAAAGAAGAAATAGGTTCGGCATAACCTCGTTGGAGTAGGAGCTTTGAGGGCTTAGGTACACTGGGTAGATTAGGCTTAGAGGGTCTTCTGCTGTTCATGTATCCCAACTACATTCTTTAGTGGATTATTTATCGCTTGGAGGGCGGTGAAGAGGTTTTACGCCGAGGACTTTGGTTTCCTCTTCGATAACACATCGCTGTGTTGTCCTTGTGTTTGCATCTCTCTTTCCTTAATCTTTGCCATTTAATTTCTGCTGTGGATGTGATTTTATTTGGTTAAGATTGTTTATCAATTCTATTTTAGCTATTTATCATGTTCCGCACATATATTGTTTGATAATAAGCTTGAATTGGTAATTTGTAAATTGGGGGTCTTGGTCTGATGATAAAGAGCTATCATTAAAAGCGGTCGCCATAGATTGAAACTCTCTCAAAAAAGAAAATTGAGTCTAGTCTTAAGTGGATAATATGTAATTATTATTATATTTTATCTTTCCCCATAAATGTATTTTGCCCCAATTTATAGCTAATGCTTGGGGTGTTAGTCACCAAGATTGATTTACTCTTATTTATGTCTAATGAATTTCCTTTTTCACCAAAAAGTTATTATTATTATTATTATTATTATTATTATTAGAGATAAATAGTTGAGCATTTTTTTATATATAATTGTTATATATAATAGAGATAAATAGTTAAGCAATTTTTTTTTATTGTTATATATAATTCTTACAATAATTTAGAAATTTGATTTGAAGCCTAATTCTCTTTATAAGAGAGACCAATAAATTTTTATTTTTTTTTTGGTGTGTTGAATACCAATATTGAGTTATAAGATTATTTGCAAAGCTCTGGTCCTTTTTTTTTTTTTTTTTTTTAGAGAACCTCTTGCCATCTTGATTCTTGATTTCTTAGGCATTATTTTTTCCCCCAAAATATAAATAAGGTAGACGGGGAGGGGAAAGAGTTGCAATCTGACTCCCACACCTCAAGACTAAAATGTAATTGTGAAAATTAAAGATTGCTAAAATGCCCCACCTTACTTGATCTGTCCCGTCCTGCATTACCCTGTGTGAAATTTTTCAGTCTCAAAGAGGCTATGTGGCGGGGTCAAGTTTTGCTTGCCTCACCCTATCTTGCCATGCACAGCCGTAAATGGATATATACATATGTTATTTAATATATATTTAAATTATTTATACATAACTACATACAATTTAATCTTTTCTATACATATCTTAATTAAAAAATATATATATATAGTTTTATTTGAACTTTATATGTCTCTTTCATCATCTTGAAATTGCAACGTTCCTAAGAGTTAGACACTTGGTTAGTAGTTAGATTGTGGGTTTCTCTTCAAGCTCCTGGATTGTAATAATTTTTCTGAAGCATGATCCATAGATATGATTATTTGTAATAAGATAAAGTTTTAATGATTGATCTCTCACATTTATTGTTACAACTTTCACTTTTCCTGCTTTGTTCTCTATCATGTACTTATTTTTGCAGTCCTCACAATTTGAAGTGGATAAAGTTGAAGAATTGTACCACCCCCCCCCCCCCCCCCACCAAAAAAAAAAAAACAAAAAGTTTTAGTGATCTAGTGCTGAAGTTCAATGTTTCATATTCTTTTCTTTCTCTTTGAGTTTCTTCTGTGGCACTATAATATAAGTGCATTTGTTGAGAGGTTGAAGGAGAATAATCAGTTGTATTTTAGCTCTTCTAGAGGCTGCATGAATTTGTCAATGTCTTAGACTAGTAATGTAGTTTGTATAGTGCAATGAGTCCCAATAGTCTACAGAGGGACATGGTTATTTGGTTTTCTCAACTAAAAAACAATCGTAGATAGTATAACAGTCTTGAAAGTAATAACTATGTAAACTTGTTAAAAATGTGTAAGAACCTCATAGTACGCATATAATTTAATTAAATGAAAGTGAGATCTTTTACTAATCTCCAGGCGAGTGTGGGAGACAGGTGGAAGATGTCTTTTTAGAACTCTCTAAAGATATCTTTTCTTTGAAGAGGACATTTTTGCAGTTTTTGGGCTTCTTTCATTGCTAAGCATATCTGTCTACTGTATGGGGGAATTTGTAATATTTGTCAAACACAATAGAAATAGAAGCATAAAATAATTCAGGCCAGTAAATATTTCTTACATCTTTTAGTTTCTTTCTTTTTTTCTTTTACCTGACAGATTGCTGCCTTAATAGGATATCACATAGCTAGTGCTGATCACAAAAGTGAGCTTGAATGGATAGAGAGAGTCAGATCAGAGGGAGTTGTCCCACTTCTCGAGCCAGATAACTGTCCAAATGGCTGGGCTTCCCCGCCTGCAGACAAGTTCATGGTCAGAGGTCCAGAGTACTTCTCAACCAGAGTTAAAGTTCCGGCTGGTGAATATCTTCTAAAGCCTATTGGCTTTGATTGAATTAAAAGCTCCACAAAAATTGGGGAGGTCTTGAACGATCCAAACAACCGAGTTAGGAAGGTTATGGAGGATGAGTTTCCAGAAGGCAATAACCCTTTTGTTTGGGCTTTCAATCTACAAGTCCCAAGCAAGGAAAACTATAGTGCTGTGGCATATTTTGCTGCAGTCAACCCTATTCCGGAGGGATCTTTGATGGATCAATTCTTGAAGGTCGACGATGTATTTAGGATGTCTAGGCTTAAATTGATAGCCAACATTGTCAAGGGTCCTTGGATTAAGAGAATGGTAGTTGGGGAGCAGGCCATATGCATAATTGGGCGTGCACTTTCCTGTAAGTACTGTTTAGCAGAGAATTTCCTAGAAGTTGATGTAGATATTGGATCATCCATGGTTGCAAGTGCCATAGTTCATCTGGCTATTGGTTACATCACAACACTTACTGTTGACCTAGCCTTGCAAGTGCCATAGTTCATCTTGTTTTTTGCTTAGTTTATGTTTGTACATGTTTGTTTAGATTAGTCCTTTAGTTCTTTTCATGTTCTGTATATGTTAGGTTGTTAGATTGTTGTTTTAAGGTTTTGCTCTATTTCTACGTTTTTAGGTTTTCTGAGCAAGGATCTGCGTACGCATGATCTAGCATGCGCACGTAGGCTTGATTATGCGTACACAGACCTGTTCTAGCGTGCATGATGTCATTGCCTAGAAACCCTAAATTTTTGCTTGTTTTGTTTCTTCATTCACATATTTGTTTTGTGTAGCCTCTTTTTCATATGTTTTATGCCCCATAAGTTCTTGTTCACCTTTTAACATACTTGTTTGTTATCACATGTTTAGATTAGGGTTTGTCTTAGGGTTTCTTAGTTGTAATACCATTCATTCACATGCTTATGCATTGATGCCATAGGTTCTGTGCTGCTAAGAGGTAAGTAAAGGGTAAATCATGCATTAACAATGTCCATGCATTTGCATTTTGGTCTTATGATATGATGAAATATGCTTAGATCTATGATTAGGGTTTCTAGTGTGTTGATGCTTGGTTTGTGATATGTTTTAGATGTATGATAGGTTTTCACATGATAGATGAATGCTAGGGTTTCTTTGATATGTTTGGTTCTCCTTTGTTTGGGTAGATAGATAAGTATGTTTTGTTTGGGATGAAAGATGCCATATTGTATGCTTAGATGTATGCTTGTGTGTGTGTGTGAGTATAGATGCAAGTGTTGAACATACTTTTAATAAGGTTAAGACGTAAGACACAATGATGGGAGGCCAAATTTAGGGTTGGGCAATCTTGGGTGCCTAACATCTTCCCAAAAACATACCTAAACTCCAAACCCATACTTTGGTAGTAAGATCAAAGGTCCTTTCTCGAAAGGACGCTATGTTCATGGTTCCTAGGCCATATAATTAGGTGGCGACTCCAGCACTTTTCCCTTGCGTCCACACCATCCAAATTTGTAATTCTTATAGTACCTCCGGACGTGATCTTCTTGATAATAAAAGAACTAGACCATCTTGGCTTCATCTTTACTCTTGGATCAAAAGTTTCATCTCTGAGCACTTTTAGGACCAAGTCCCCTTCTTTAAGGTTTCTAGGTTTCACCTTTTTGTTAAATGTTCTAGCAATCCTCTTTTGGTACCCTTGTGCATGGTATTGTTCCTTGACTCTCTTCTCATCTATCAAAGCCAATTGCTGATATCTTTGTTTCATCCAATCTTCCTTTAGAACCTTGGTTTCTACTAGTACTTTCAAATATTGTATCTCTACCTCAATGGGAAGCACTGTTTCACTACCATAGACCAAAGAGTAAGGGGTTGTCCCAGTTGATGCACGAATAGAAGTCCTGTAACCATATAAGGAAAAAGTGAGCTTCTCGGCCCAATCCTTGTATGTCTTTACCATCTTGGCTAGGATGTTCTTGATGTTCTTATTAGCTGCTTCTATAGCCCCATTAGTCTGTGGTTGATACGGTGAAGACTTGTGGTGTTCAAAGTTATATAGTTTTATGATTGTTATAAACTCTCCCTCAAAGTGGGAACCATTATCTGATATAATCTCTTAGGGCACTCCATACTGACAAATGATATTATTCTCTATGAATCGAGCCACATGCTTGGCTTTTAACACAAAGTAGGAGGTCGCTTCCACCCACTTGGTGAAGTAGTCAATCACCACTAGGATGTATTCGTGTCCATTCGATGCCTTGTGGGCTATTCTTCCAATCACATCTATGTCCCAGACTGAAAAAGACCTAGGTGAGGTCATGCTGTATAGCTCACTAGGTGGCACGTGATTCAAATTCGCATGTGTTTGGCAGTCGTGGCAACTTTTCACAAAGTCTACATAATCGGTCTCCATTGTGTTCCAATAGTACCTTTTCCTCAAGATCTAAAGACATACTTAGTATTGTTATTCTAACTCACGCACACACTAACATTCATCTAACAATCAACATGGCATCAAACATCCCTAACCATACATCTATCATGGCATACCCTAGCATTCACCTTGCAAACAATCTATCATTCATCTAGCATACATGTTATGGCATCAAGGCATTCATCACATCACAAACCCTAATCATACATCTAATCATGCTTCATCACAAACCCTATCATCATACATTTAAACATGCTTCATCCAAACTCTATCAACATACATCTAAACATGCTTCATCGAAACTCTATCATCATATCATATCACATCTGTTAAGACATATGTGATTCACTTGTTAGGAACATATGTCACTATTTTATGTAATTGGCTAATCCTTTGACAAAACACACTTTACTTGTAATTGGGTAGATTTAGGATGTGTTTAATACTTCAAGAAACTTTGTTTCAAGATCAAGTGTTGAAGTCATGCAAGTCTGTCCAAGATTCAAGCTGAAAAGTGCCTGTCATTAAAGCTCGACAGCTAGCCATCTATCGAGCTTGAAGAGCTATTCAGCCCCGTGGCTCGACAGCAGCTCGACAGATAGGGTATCTGTTGAGGTTTATGAAAAACAAATTTTCAGTTCTGTTTTGACTCTAATCCGTGATTATGTGTTTGAGTTTTCTTTTCTCACAACCCTAGACATATAAAAGGATTGTTTTAAGGACCGTCAAAGGAGACACAAGTTGCACAAGTGTTGAGCAAAGTTTGTTCAAGCAAATTGTGACCGGAGACAAAATTTGCCCTAGTTCATCATTCTTGTGAAGATGTTGCTGTGTTTATACACCATTGGGTTTTGTGACCAAGCATCTTCTTGATCTTCATCGTTGGGATGAACTAAAGAACTTTGCAGCCAACAACCTTCTCTAGTTGGTGATTGAAGTCGTGTATTGGGATCCGCGCAATTGGTTCATCACGTATTAGGATCCGTGCATGAAAAGGGTGGCGTTCATATATTGAAGAGTTCAGAGGTTTTGAAGCGGTAGAAGGTTTCTGCTATGAGTTCATCTACGGAGATTGTAGAGTCTAGGGACAAAGGTTTTGTACTAGATCTGAAACTTCTCTTTACTATAGTGGATTACTTTTTGGAAAGGTTTCCTCCCAGGTTTTTTACTGTGAAACTAGTTTGTTTCGTTGGTTTTCCTGGGTCATCATATCTTGTCTTATTTATTTTTTTCACTGCATGATTTTGAAATGATATTAATGTTTGTTTGTTTTAACAAGGTTTATTCATAATTAATCTAATTAACAACTTGGGTTTAAAACTTATTAATTCTATCAACCGGGATCTAAATTTCCCAACAAGTGGTATCAGAGTGGGTGCACTCTATTGGATTAATTTCCTGAGTGTAATCCTTGACCCCTGTTGTCATGGATCGTAGACAATCTCTTTTGATTCCTCCTTTATTTGATGGAACTAATTATGCATACTGAAAAGTTCGTATGAAAGTTTTTTTGCAGGCTCTAGGTGAATAGGTATGGAAAGCTGTTGAAGTTGGCTGGATTAAGCCAAAGGAAGTGCCAGTGGATTGGGATGATGCAACAATTATAGTGGCGAATTTCAACAGTAGGGCCTTGAATGCTTTGTTTTGTAGGGTGACCAATAAGGAATTCAAGAGAATATCATCCACAGAAGTTGCCAAGGAAGTATGGACCATTCTTGAGACCACCTATGAAGGTACCAAGGCAGTAAAGACTGTGAAGTTTCAAAGACTCACTAGTAGTTTTGAAGAAATAAGGATGGAGGAGGATGAGACCTTTGATGAGTTCTATGCTAAACTCAAGGATATTGTGAATTCTGCCTTCAACCTTGGAGAATCCATAGCAGAATCCAAAATTGTTAGGAAAATCCTTAGGTCCTTACCTGAAAAATTCCATGCCAAGATCACTGCCATTGAAGAAGTCAAGGACATTGATCAACTTCCTTTGACTGAGCTTGTAGGGAACCTTCAAACCTATGAGATGAGATTAGGCTCAATGGGAAAAGGTGAAAAGAGTAAAAACTTGGCTCTTAAGGGTATAGAGAAAGAGATTGAGGACTCTGAAGATGAAGATGAAAGTGAGGATGAGGATGAGGATCTAACCTTCATAACTGATGAGATTATCAAGCTTCTTTAATTTAGGAAAAAGGATAAGAGCAAACCTCCTAGGAAATCTAAATCCTCAAAGAAGGGCAAGAATGAGAAACCCATCATCCAATGCCATGAGTGGAAAGGTTTTGGTCATATTAGGATAGAATGCCCAAATTATCTTATGAAGGAAAAGACCACGAATTCAAAAGATAAACGGTTGGTTGCTACCTGGAGTGATACTGAGGATGACTCTTCCAATGAGTGTATGGATGAATGTGGTCACTTTATAGCTTTTGCTGCCACAACCAATAAGGTGATTGTGGAAAGTGCTAGTGACAGTGAGGATTCTTCTGATGATGAAGTGCCCAAGAAAATGACCCTTCAGGAAGCCTATGATAAGCTATGCACTGAATTTATAAAATCTGAAAAGACTTCTCATCTTTGTAGAAAAGAGCTTAATGAGGTAAAAAATGAAAAAGCTGAATTGTTAGTTAAACTAGATGAGACTACAAGGTTAGTTGAGACTCTTGTTGTGGAGAACACCTCATTAGAAGAGAAGGTTAGGAATCTTGAGGTTGAGCTTAGTCAAGCTAGAACTCAAATAGAGACGATGTCTAGTGCAAAGCTTGATGAGGTCTTGAGTGCTCAAAAGCCTAATTCTGATAAGACTGGTTTAGGATATGTTGTTTCCTCCGACCCCCTCTTCCATGGCTTTTGGATCAAGGATTGTCTTTGTGCCCCAATTTGAGAAAGATGATAAAGGTATGAAATCTAAAACTGTTTTGGCATATTCTAAATCCTTTGTTAGACCTCATGTTTGTCACCATTGTGGTGTTTTTGGACACATTCGTCCTAATTGCTTTAAGTTGTTTCCTTATAAGCAATTGTCCAAACGGTCACAGGTTTCCTCTCAAGGACCTACACCCTTGTTTGGAGAGTTATTAAAAGTTTTGAGCTTTTTAACTCAATTTCAGGAGAAATTTTAATTCTTCTATGTCCTTTAGTAGACATACTAGGACACGTGCTTTTTAATCTTCACGGCCAAAGACTCGTGCTGTATGGGTGAGAAAGGAGCCTAAGACTTAATTGTCTTTTCTACCTGTCCTCTGCTTTAATTCTTTCTATCTAAAGTAGGACTCTCTTTGCTTGATTTCTTATCTGCTTTTGGAATCATGCTTTCATGCATCGGCACCCTTCTATCATGCCTTCATGCATATGCATCTCTCTTTCATGCTTTCATGTTGTTTGTCTGTTTTTCTTTGGTTGTTCAGTTTTTATTTTGTTTTGTTTTCAAAATAAAAATAAAAAATAAAAATCAGAAAAATACAAAAACAGTGTGCGTTTTATGTGCATTGGTACTTGTGTACCTTGGATGGCCATTGAAACAAAGTTTTCTAAATTTTGTATCGTTTGTAGCTTAGATGAGCATCTCTGTGCACAACTAAGCAAGTGAGCTTTGTGGCTCGTGTTTGTGATGAGTAAGATTAAGTAATCTCTTGTACTTAACACTCGTATCACTCTTTTTGACGAGAATGACTAGAAAATCCTAAGAGAAAAGCATAAATAACCATCTCACCACTGTTGCCCGCCAATCATAAAATGGCATTTGTGTGCTTCGGCATAGCAAAATTGGAATGTCAAATGCTTAACATAATTGGGTATTTCTTTTCTATCACTTATATGCACATGCATGATTTGCTCAAAAAGAAAAATATGCAAAGAAAAAATAAAAAAGCAAAAAGAATCAAAATGCTTTAAATATGATTGCAAGCGTGTCTTCTAGGAGATGTGAGAGTTATAGGATGTACCTCGAATGTGATAGTCCCCATCAAACAGTTATGATTGTGTGTGAGTTAAAGTGATTTTCTCATATCTCAAATCGTCATAACAAGTAGAAACTTATGCAATCTTGCGATATTTTTCACACACAACACGCAATATTCTTTGCTACTCTTGATAGATGTGTAGGTATAATGTGATTTGGCCATTACAAGGTTTACATGTGTTAATGTATGCTCACTAAACTGTCTTGACTTGTTTTTGAAATATAAAATTGGTTAGATGTGTTTAGTGTGTGCATGTGTTTTGAGATCTAAATGCTTATCATTCTTATTGTTGAGAGAAGATTTTGAGAGTTTAAAATGTTGATTGGATCATTGGTTGAGCTGCATTCTTGATTGCATTCATATCTGTATTTTTCCCTTCTTCAAAAACTATTTTTTAAGCAATCTCGACAGCTTCTCAACACCTCCTCGACACCTGGCTATCTATCGAGCTTTTCAACTTCTTCTTATCGTAATCTCGATAGCTTCTCGACAGCTAGGTGGATCGATCGAGAAAGTTCTTGTCTGCTCGATAGCTTCTCGACACCTTTCGATCGATTGAGATCCTCTTGTATACATTGTTTTTCACATGTTTTGCATCTTTCTATTATCTTGTCATCCATAGCATATTTTTTCATTACATTTATGCATTTATATGGATTCTTTGTACCCTCTTGATCATCCTTGATCATCTTTATGTCTCTCGGGTGAAGCTTTCTAGCTTCTTGTACCATTTGTCAATCATGACAAAAAGAGGGAGAAATTGTGGAGAAAATGTGGTTTCTTTTTAAGATTCTACAAGTTAGGGGGAGAAAAACATGCCTTTGTAAGGGGGAAATGTGTTTCATCTTTAGGGGGAGTGTTTACTTCATTCTTCTTATACATGGGTCTTATGACCATTATTGACATACATTGTACTTATCTTCTTTATATATATTGATGTATGTTTCTTTCACCTACCCTTACATGTGTTGTTTCTTTTCTCTCTTTATGCACATGCTTCTTATTACTTGTATGCAATCTATTATTTCTGTTTCACACTAAGATGCCTTGATGAGTTTTGTTTAAAGTGTTTCAGAAATACAGGTTGTCAAAATCTACTTGCCATAAATTCTCTTCTTGCAAAGTTTTTCAAGAGTTTGTGTTAGGATAGATTTTATTGTATTCAACAAGTGAATATGAGTTGAGTGATTTATGAATTCTCTCATATGTTCATTTGTTTGTTGTGGTTTTGTCACGGATTGCCAAAGAGGGAGATTGTTAGGACATATGTGATTCACTTGTTAGGAACATATGTCACTATTTTATGTAATCGGTTAATCCTTTAACAAAACGGTCTTTACTTGTAATTAGGTAGATCTAGGATGTGTTTAATACTTCAAGAAACTTTGTTTCAAGATCAAGTGTTGAAGCCATGTCTGTCCAAGATTCAAGCTGAAAAGTGCCTGTCATTAAAGCTCGACAGCTAGCCATCTATCGAACTTGAAGAGCTGTTCAGCCCTGTGGCTCGACAGCAGCTCGACAGATAGGGTATCTGTCGAGGTTTATGAAAAACAGATTTTCAGTTCTGTTTTGACTCTAATCCATGATTATGTGTTTGGGCTTTCTTTTCTCACAACCCTAGACATATAAAAGGATTGTTTTAAGGGCTGTCAAAGGAGACACAAGTTGCACAAGTGTTGAGCAAAGTTTGTTCAATCAAATTGTGACCGGAGACAGAATTTGCCCTAGTTCATCATTCTTGTGAAGAAGTTGCTGCGTTTGTACACTGTTGGGTTTTGTGACCAAGCATCTTCTTGATCTTCATCGTTCGGATGAACTAAAGAACTTTGCAGCCACGTACTGGGGTCCGCGCAATTGGTTAGTCATGTACTGGGATCCGTGCATCAAAAGGGTGGTGTTCATATATTGAAGAGTTCAGAGGTTCTAAAGCGGTAGAAGGTTTCTACTATGAGTTCATCTACGGGGATTGTAGAGTCTAGGGAAAAAGGTTTTGTACTAGATCTAAAACTACTCTTTACTATAGTGGATTGCTTTTCGGGAAGGTTTCCCCCCAAATTTTTTACTGTGAAACTAGTTTGTTTCATTGGTTTTCTTGGGTCATCATATCTTGTCTTCTTTATTTTTTCCACTGCATGATTTTGAAATGATATTGATGTTTGTTTGTTTTAACAAGGTTTATTCATAATTAATCTAATTAACAACTTGAATTTGAAACTTATTAATTCTATCAACCGGGGTCTAAATTTTCCAACAACATCCATCCAAGGTAGAAACATGTGAGCATTAAATCAAGGGTAGAAACAAAGCCAACAAAACATGTCATCATCCAAGGCATCAAGATCACAATTATATCATCAAACCTAACCATGTATGTACACTGTGAATGCATGACTTACCTTTACTTACCTTGTAGCAACTCAGCACCTATTGCATTATGCATGATCATGTGAATGCATGTTCATAGCGTTAAAACAATAAAACACTAGATAGACCCTAATTCTGACATGTGAGGGTAAATAAGCAATTAAATATGTGAAATAGAAGTTTTGAAAGCATAAAAATACAGAAAAGAGGCTATACAGTAGCATACATGCGAAAGTAGAAGTAAAAAAAAAAAAAAAAAATTTAGGGTTTCTAGGCAAGTTCAAGTGCACGCATGAATAATCCTGCGTGCACATAATCAAGCCAACGTGCGCAGGCAAGATTATGCATATGCGGGTTTCTGCCCAGAAAACTCTAAAAACACAACAGATGCAATAAAACTTCAAAACAAAAAATCTAACATCCTAACTGCTTTTAAAACATACAATTACATAAACCTAAGCTAGATAAACATATTAAAGCAACTTATAACAAGAAACTAAGGCAAACAGAAAAATTAAAGAGCAAAAAATAAAAGAAAAGAGAAAGAAAAGTTTGAAACTAATACCTCAAACAAAAGCTCTCCAAGCTAAATTTTTGACCATTCCCCTTAGTCAAATCTATTCACAATTCAATAAAAGAGTGATTAGTAATCTTAAACTCAAAGATCAAGGCCAAAAAAAGCCTTAATCAAAAGAATATTGACTTGAGGATTTTTTTAATGAAAAATTCCATCTTTGATTCACTATTTCTAGTGAATCTTAGTGTTTTCCCATGGAATTTCTGTCTCATTTTGAAAAAATGCCATGTAAGGCTACTTATAGTGTGAAAATAAGGGTTTAGAACAACTCCTAGATGATGTGGGATTCATTCTAAACCTCAACATAAATGCAAAAAACTTGTCTTATTTAGGTTTCTGGAATTCGCTATGCATGCACAAGATTGGTCCTGCGTATGCATGCAGAAAGTTGCATGCGCAGGCCGATTCTTGTGTGCACATAGCGAGGGTTTCCTTTGGCCATATTTTTCAAAAAATAGATTTATTTGCTCATTAAAAGTTATATTTTTTATTTTAACATTTCTTAAGTCAACTTAACATTTGATTGGGCCCTAAACCAATCTTGGGTCTTAAAATTTTGCATAATCGGGGAACGGGAGCCCGAGTCATAAGGGGTACAAAATGCGATGTCTACAATGATGACACTTACATTCACAGGATTCGTAGATTTCGAGGTAGTTGCTCCTCTTCCATATCTCTTCTTGATTGGAAGTTTTCTCTCACCCTTCTCCAATTGTCCATTGTTGATGGCATCCTCTATCCTAGTCCCACAATCACATAACTCTCCAAATGAACTAATAGGCAATGACAAGAGCCTACTATTATATGCCGAAAGCAAATTCTTAATAATCATGTTGATTTGATCTTTCTCACTTGGCCTATTAACCATCTCAAATGCCTTTCCCTTCTATCTTGTCATATACTCAGAGAATGTTTCCCTACTCCTTGCTTAGTGGTCTCCAAATCTCTTAAAGTCACATCAATCGTAGTATTGAAGATAAAATGATCCACAAAAAACTCTACTAGCTCATTCCACACCTTAGTCTTGCTAGGATCCAAACTATAGTACCATCTAGATGCACCTCTCGTGAATGGGAGAGGAAATACATGCAAGGTTTGCTTCTCATCCAAACCCTTCATTTCAGCAATGCTTAGGTACCTCCTAACATGTTGCTTTGGATCTCCAATTCCATCAAACTTTTAAGCATTAGAAATCTTGTACTTTGGAGGTAGGGCAATGGGAGTTTTGAAGCTTATGCCCTACATGTTGTAGAGACAATCATCCATTTCTTGGGCCTTGCGAAAGGCTAGTTGCATTTTTTCCATCTTCTCTCTCATGGCTATGGTTTTCGCCGTGAGTTTTTCAAATTGCTTGTTCCTCTCATAATCGGCCTTGTCTCTATCATTCCAATCTTCCCCTTCTTCCTCATCGAGAACTTTTTCATGTGCAGGCTTCTTTAACTTGGCTTCTTCTAGCTTGGTGAGGCGACTTCCCATCTTTTTGAGAACATCACTTTGTTCTTCCATTGCCTTGAAAATCTTTTGTGCGACCTCGTCGCTAATTGGAGTGGCCATTGTTTCTTGAAATGATTCCCCTACTTGGAACACGTTTTCTTGATGTGTATCCTTAATCTTGACCAAACGTCTTCCGTGCTTTTCTCGAATCCAAATTAGAGTGGGGACGTGTTTTCTTGACCTTGGTGGTGCAATGGTGCCTGAAAAGAAGTCCCATTTTCATTAAGTCCATGTCCCAATTAAAAGGTTCCTTTTATTTTTAGATGTTCATAGAAAATCTTTAAGTCCATTTTAATGAAGGCTCAATTATAAAGTCACTCCCTTTACTCTCATGAACCTTGCCCCTTGTTTCATTGGGCTTTAGTCCATTTACAATAATGCTCTCACCTTACTCTCATGGGCTTTCATTAGAATGTACTTAGAGATTTTCAACCATTTGTCTCAAACATCGGCTTGCAAAATATTCATCACCTCCGGGCTCTCATTTTTCATTTCATTATCATCTTTTTTTTTTTAAGCAGCCCTTTAGCTAGAATATATGGTAGCATTCCTCTCAAGGTCCATAAAGTTCTCATCATTTTGGGCCTAGGCATACAACAAAGAGGCTCAAGATTAGGGAAATTCATATTGACTTTGTAGGATTTTGGATGCTAAGTTCATAGCATACTTGTTATCTTAGGCCCAAAATCCTCTTTTTCAAAAGGGCTTTTCGATTTGGGCTTATAATAGCAATTAGGCTATGGCTTATGAACCTTTCAAGTTAAGATATACCCTTGGATTTAGGGACAAGCCTCTTATATGTGAGAACTTCTTTTCTTCTATCCCAATTGTCTTAGGGTATGCCATAACTTTAGGGTCATCCTTCCATTTTTTTTTTTAATCTTTTATTTGTCCTTTAGAATTAGGTGATCACAAGATATATGGTTGAACAGACAAAAGATATATAAAATGGTACCTTTTTTTTGATAAGATCTAGGATCTCTCTAAGTGTGGGTAAGCTTCTTAAGGCTAAAGGGATAGATAAGTAGGTCACTCACAACTGGGTGGGCCATGATTCCAACCGAGGGCCTAAGTGGACCTTTGTGGATTGGTGGCAAACCTTTAACGTACTCAGAGCTCATCATAGGAAATGGCACCAATTGTGAGTTGGCGGAATGAACTTCGAAAGATTTGGGCCCCAAATGAAGCCTTTCATCTTCCCACTCATTACCAACGGAGGTAAAGGGACAATAGAACCAAGTGAATGTTTATGCAAACAAGTATTGAATAAGCCTTTATTAAGGTTAAGACATAGGACACATAGGAATTAAACTCACAATTCACAGTGGAGTCACCACTGTAGACACAACGGAATGGGAGTCGCTACCTAGTTTTTGCAATGGTCTAGGAACCATATATATAGTGTCCTCTCGAGGAATGACCATTATTCTTACTACTAGAGATTGGGTTCGGAGTTAAGGTATGGTCATGGGAAGGTATTAGGCACACAAAACTGCCTAACCCAAAGGTTAGCTTCCCCTCATTGTGTCTTATGTCTTAACCCTATTAAAGGCACACTCAACATTGTTATCCTATCTCACACACACACTAGCATACATCTAAGCACACAACATGGCATCAGTCATCCCTAATCATACATCTATCATGCTTGTCATCCATCACAAACCCTAGCATACACCTAATCATGGCATGTCACAACTCAAACCTAACATCCATCTAGGATGACATCTTCTAACATTCATCTAGCATACATGTCAAACCAACCTAGCAACTAGCATGATATGGCATAAACCCTAGCATGTATCTATCATCATGTAATCATATCACATCCAAGGCAGAAACATAGGCATTAAAAGGTTCAAGTAAACATGTGATTAAGCATAATTCCAAACTTTTAGATATGAAATCAAACATCAAACAAACATATTACATCATTAAAATGCATGTCCATACCAATGCATGACTTACCTCACTTACCTTGCAGCATCTCAGCACCTATGGCATGAATGCATGAGCATGTGAATGCGTGTTCATGGCATTAAAACAAAGAAACACAAGATAAACCCTAATTCTAACATGTATAAGACAAACAAACAATTAAACATGTGAAACAAAAGCTTAAAAGCATGGATATACAAAAAGGATCTAAAACAGAAGTATTACATGTGAAAAAAGAAGCAAAATCAGAAAAATAAAATTAGGGTTTCTGGGCAGGATCATGCGCACGCATGAACAAGCCTACATGCACATAATCAAGCCTGCGCACGCAGCCAAGATTATGCGCACGCGGGTTTCACCCCAAAAACCCTAGCAAAACAGCAAATAGAGCAGAACTTCAAAATACTAAATCTAACATTCTAACATGCTTTAAAACACAAGACTACACAAACCTAAGCTATATAAACATATTAAAACATATAACAACAAAGAAACTAAAGCAAATAGAAAGATTAAAGAAAAGAAAGGAAAAAGAAAGTTTAGACTAATACTTCAAACAAAAAGCTCTTCAAGCTTGATTTTTTACCGTTCCCTTTAGTCAAATATATTCACAATTAAAAACAATAGTGATTGGTAATCTTAAACTTGAAGATCGGGGCCAGAAAAGGCCCTAATCAAAAGAAAATTAACTTGAGAATGCTTTGTGAAAAACTCCCTCTTTAATCACTATTTCTTGTGAATCTTAGTGTATTCCCATTGGATTTCTGTGTGTTTTGAAAAGGTGCCATGTATGGCTATTTATATTGAGAAAATAGGGGTTTGGAACGACTCCCAGACAATGTGGGATTCGTTCCAAATCTCAATATTAATGCAGAAAACTTGTCTTATGTATGTTTTTGGAATCCGCCATACATGCGCAAGATCGTGCCTGCGTGCGCATGATTATGGCTGCACGAGCAAGCTAATTCCTGCGTGCGCATGCCAATGGTTCCTTTGGTTTTATTTTTTCAAAAATAGATTTATTTTCTCATTAAAAGTTATATTTTCCATTTTAAAATTCTCTTAAGTCAATTTAACATCTGATTGGGCCTTAAACCAACATTGAGTCTTAGAATTCAGCATCACTAGGGACTGGGGCCTGAGTCGTAAGGGGTACAAAATGCAGTGTCTACAAGTGGTCAAGAGGTTGATCAGACAGATGGCCATCTCCTAATTTGGTTTTGGAGCTTAGTTTATTCTTAGGGTGATCTCTAGCAGAAGACAAAACTAAAGGGAGTTCTCCAGCTGGGTCAGTTTGCATACTTGGGCTGTTTTGACTAAGATTTTAGTTTTGGCTTGGCCATAAGGGCTGAGTATTTTGGTGGGCCTCTGACTTGGTGGTTCTCTCCACTTGGGCCTATCTATATATTGGCATGAATTTTTATTCCACATGGGCTTTAGTTGTTAGTAAAAGTGAAATGTATTATGAGCTTTAATAAATATTTATGATAGGTCTTGGGTATTAATTTCCATGGGCTTTAAATAATAATTTGTATGGTTTCCCATAATTTTTGCCATGGATTATTTAGTAAATGATATTTTCTTTGGGGCTTTTAAATAGTAACCTCTAATGTCTCTTGTGAATAATATTTACCATGGGTTTTAATAGAGGCAATATCCATGGGTTTTAAATAAAATATGGTAACAACCATTATAATGGAATAATGTGATATTCACATGAGTTTTTCTATGGATAATCATAATGGGCTTGTAGGATAAATAATTATCATGAGTTTTGGAAATAAATATTATGAATGTTGTGATATAAGATAAATAGTGACCATGGGTTCTTATATAAATTCCATGAGTTTATAATATGGTATGAAATAAATAAAATAATCATGACTTTCTATGGGTTTTTATAAGATGATTGCCGTGAGTTTTGAAAATAGATAATTGCCATAGATTTCATGGGCTTGTAATATTATAGTAATAGATTTAAAAACTTAAAACATTGTTCACCATTGGACTTTGAGTGAAATATTTATGATATAATATTTGCCAAGTATTGATAACCTTGAGCTTTTTACTAAATAGTGCTAAGTAGCTAGCTTGGGTTTTTAATAGTGCCAACATAAATTGGGCTTTTAATATTGCCAATGAGAATTG
Source organism: Notholithocarpus densiflorus (assembly GCA_030021035.2). NCBI lineage: Eukaryota > Viridiplantae > Streptophyta > Magnoliopsida > Fagales > Fagaceae > Notholithocarpus > Notholithocarpus densiflorus. Next base: position 124,482 of record JARYZH020000379.1, read on the forward strand.
GGTTTTTAATATTGCAAATGTGAATTGAGCTTTTAAGATATTGACAATGAGAATTAGGATTTTGATATTGACAATGAGAATTGGGCTTTTGATATTTCCTATAAGAATTGGGCTTTTGATATATTGCCAATGAGAATTGAGTTTTTGATATTGCTAATGAGAATTGGACTTTCGATATTGCCAATGTGAATTAGGCTTTCGATATTGTCAATGAGAATTAGGCTTTTGATATATTGCCAATGAGAATTGGGCTTTTAATATTGCTAATGAGGATTGGGCTTTTGATATATTGCCAATGTGAATTGGGTTTTTGATATTGCCATGGACTTGAATTATGGGTTTTTGCAATATTGCCAACGATAAGTAGTCTTGGGCTTTAAAAAGAATGGGGTGTGTGCTTTGGGCTCATAGGGCCAGTTTTGGGCTTATCTAAATAATGATAATAAAATTGGATAAGATATGAAATTTTGGGCTTTTATAATGGTTTATATCGTGGCCCAATTTAGATAATGAGATAGGAAATATTTATGTTTCAATGGGATGAGAAATATTCATGGAGGCCCAAAATAATTTATGGGTGAAATTTGGGTATTTTTAGTGAATAAATAAATGTGATTATATAGGATTGGGGCACGTGGCATGAATGAAAAACATTGTACATCAACATTTAGCCCCTCGAGTATGTGTGATCAGCTTGCCTTTGGTCACATATGCGAGTTTGAATGAGTCCACAAACTTGTGTTGCCTGGGTTGAAAGAGAGGGAGATGGTGAGCTTGAAAGAGAGATATTCTTCCTCTGTTTCTAAGATTGAGAAAACCCTTTTATCTTCTTTCAAACTTCTTTCATCCTCCTTTTCTGAGTCGACTCTTCTTGATTGAGTTTTTCTTTTGCATTTATGGTTGATAGAGATAATTTAGTTGTTGGTGGAACTGAAGTCGTTGACAAGGTGATTTGAGCCTCTTTTGCCTTTGCGTGATCTATGGTGCTATTATTTCCCTTGTTTCAATTGTAATTAAGAACGATAATCCATTTAGTGCTCCTGGGAAGATGTTCACAAAGCTGCATGGGTTCCAGCTACAACTGGTGTTTTGTATCCAGCGGTAGGAGCTTCTGTCAGCCCCCATTCGATTTATGTGTCTTTTTGGGCTCATTAATGGCTGCCTTGGCTGAGAGACTGTTAATGAAGTGTTTTACATATCCCGTCATGAAGCCAATATCTTTGGTGATGTGATATTGTTTCGTTCTTAGATGATATACCATGATCTGATGTGCTGCTAGAATCCAGAGACACACGCTGAATTAAAATTTTTTTGGTTCACAGAGGAGATGTTTAGATGAGTAGATTTAAAGAGAATAATGTTGTGGTGGAAGCCTCCAAGTCTAATCTAGCGAGAATTCCAGTCATGATAAATCTAGACCTTTAAATGTTTTTTATTTAGATCCAATTGATACTTTTATAAACCTAACTGCTAGTTCCATAGGTCCAACTATTTCTGGTAAAGTGAGGATTGTTGACGTTGTCAACAAATAAGTTTTAGCTTTGCATTTCTTTTTCTTTTCTTCTTTGCCTTCATTCATGGGCTTGTACTTTTTTTTTTTTCCTTATGGGTCTACCAGCTGGTGATAGTGACAAGACATAGTTCGAGAAGTATGATGAGGGATTTGAGGATATGGATATAGACTTTGGTAATTCTCTGCCCCTTACCTATTTGCCATCATGTATATCCACTGCTGATGTATTTTCACTTCAAATTTTGCTACTGAAAAAATAATGAAAATTAACAAAGGCCTTGTTGATACTATTATGGCTGGAGAGACTGCTTCTGAAAAGTTCTAGTTGTGATTCTACCACATCTTCATGATGTTCCTCAAAATAAAAAATCTCCATACATGAGATGAAATTGCCCATACTGCTAGAAGGAATTATGGCTTGATACTGTTCATCTGCTCCTTTATTGTTACCGCTGGATATTTGACTGAGGTCTCTTACTTTACAGCAGTGCATGGAAAATTTTTTGATGTTGTTCTTAAGAAGATTGATCTTCAAGAGTGCTTGAAGGTATTGTAAAGAAACATTCTGGCTTCATGGTTGGATGCAAGGTTGGTGTTGCTATGAGAGGACTATTGTTCCAGCTGTAGGTTGCTATATCATATTTGTTGTGCAGCTGAATCATGTACTGTTTGTGATGATGAAGATAGCTGATCTAAGGAGAATATTGCATCAACGATGATTGAACTTTATCCTTTGATCAAAGGGATGAGATCATGTGGTATTTGTCTTCTAGCAGTGCTTCCTCTCTAGTGGAGACCTTTGACAATGGCTTTGTTGAAGCAGATATTTATATTTTCTTATGTGTATTTTTCAAAAAATTTCTTTGGTGATGTATTGTGTTGTAATGTAATGTAAAGTATGTTGTAAGCTTATACAACTGTAAATGTTGTATTATATGTGATGTTTTGAAAATTGGCCTAGTCATATATGTTGTGTTGTACGAAATGACTTGAAATTGGTCCAGCCGTATATGCTGTGTTTTATTTAGCCATAAATTTCTTTTGTCAAAATATCTTGATTGTTAGAAAATTACTATTCTTAGGCTCAAAGGTTAGAGTATGGTCATGGAGGCAATATTCATTTTTGAAATCACTTGCTAAATGCACGAGCATTTTATTTTGAAGAGATCCAGCCATAGAGGCTATCATCAAATTTGAATATGTATAAGTTTGAAAAAAAAAAGTTTTGATCATTGAAAGATTGATGCACTTAAGCCAAAATATGGCAATGGAAGTTATATATTATATTTTGTGAAAATAACTTGTTGGAATCATGATAGTTTGTTTTGAAAATATCAAGTTGTAAAGGTCATCTTTGCAAGTAACATTGAAATATGAATATTTATGTAAGAAAAAATATCTTGAAATACTCATAGTTTGAAATACTCATGGTTTAAAGCAAAAGATAATGCTTATTTGTTATTTCCGAGGTAGTTTATAGGAAGTATGATGATTGAATTATGTATGATATAGCACTAGCCATTTGCCATTGATAGGCCCCATGAGATTTTCTTCCATCGTGACTAGACAATAATAGCCACTATCATAAACCTCGCTTACAAGATAAAGGTCTCCAGATATCGGGATGCCGAATTGTTTGGGCCTTTTAGATCAAAGCCCCCAAGTGTGAGATAGTTGATATCCTTGATGATGGTTAAGATTCCAAAGGTTCCATTGATATGGTACATGTGAATATGATGATTCTAGTAATATGATGTGTGGGGTCACCACGGCTTTAGGGTGCATAGGGTTACCATGGTTTTGAATATACGTGGGGTTGCTACGGCTTTGAATATGCGTAGGGCTGCCATGGCTTTTGATGGTGATGATAAAGCTTCTTTAAGGGATGACTGCCAATCTGTTTGGTTCAGTGGATGATTCAGAAAAACTTTCTTTTAGTGATTAGAACAAGATTGATGATTCCAGTGGCAAGGAATTATTGAGTGATAGTTTTGATTGATATATGCATAGTAGAGTAACATCAAAACTTAAAGTAATTTGTATTGAGTGATATAAGCATAGTAGAGTAACATATATTCAATATAAATTTAAAGAAAGTGATGTGATGACTTATCTTGGATAGTTCATGACTTTAGCTGTATGATGGCAGTGAACTAATACCAATCTAGCAACATAAGAACATGAGTCAAGCAGTGGATAGTGTATGCCATGATAAGTCTCTCTATGGCAGATGGAGAAGATGGTTAAGTACTACTGGAGATACCTTAAATGGTTCTGCTATACTGCTGGACATGAATTCTTCTTCCATTAAATGTGTTCTCTTCTGGATACAGTCGTAAGTGTTGTACTAGTTTCATTCGGCTTTTGTTTGAGGCAGCCATGTATTGTCATGAGTAACAATATATGCTACCATCTGGTAGCTATATGTATTCGCAGTGGCTGTGATCTGCTGCTGGATGCTTCTTTGTACTTTCTTTTCTTTTGGATCAAAAAATTGCTTTCAAACTTATTTTGGAATCGTCCTTGATGTCCCTTCAAGAATATACCTTTGTGTACCAGATTCAATAATAATTGATATTGATGCTTTTGGTGCTGCTCTCCTTGAAGAGTGGAGGCAGCTACTAGTAGCATCATCGAGGTGTTGGACATCATTCCCAACATGAATGCCTATTAGGACATGGCATTCCCATCATTGTGTTGTTGCAGTGGGTTCCGCTAGACATCCTAGTAAATGGTTCTGTTTGCAACCTCTCTATACGAAATATATTTTGGAGTGTTCTACCATCTTAGGTCTAGTGATGAACATGTTGATGGAGGTGCAATATAATGGATCTTGCTTGTCTTTGGAAGTGAGCTCTCGGTTAGGTTCACATGGTTTAAGCACCTTGTAGGCTACTTGTCTATCAAAAGTTGCATTTATCTCCTTATTAGTACATAAAGTAGGAAGATAGCTTACTTATTTACTTTCATTGTCTCTCTCTTTTTTGCTTGATTCCAATATTATTTCACTGCTGGAGATCATGAGAGCTTGAGAAGTGCTCTTTTCAGGGCTCTCTAATGGTGAATAATTTTATCGATGCAACTATCTTATAGGCTTTTGGAGCAACGAAGCAGATTGAAAGGATATCAAGATTTTCCAAGTATGCATGATAATCATGTAGCATGTTGTTGATGAAGATTTGTGCCTTTTATACTACTCATAACAACCAAGGGTAGTATATTTAAGCTTATGGATGTAGTCAAGAAGTCTTTTGGAAGGCTTTTGCTTGGTGTTCTGAAGAGTGATAATGTTGATCTTTTTCTCTTTCATGGAAAAAAATTTGAGCAAAAACTTTTAATCTTATTGTCCCACATGGCATTGGAATTAGGCTGAAGTGTTGCATATCAAGTATATGCTTGGTTGGTGAGGGACTTTGAGAACTCCCTTAAATACAGTTCTTCATTCCTTGCATGAGGAGCCATAGAATTTGAGAACTTGATGACATGTTCTAGAACATCTCTTGTCCTCCCATTATAGAGGGTGAAGGTAAGAGCTTCATATTTCTTTAGGCATGGATCATTGAGCAACTTAGATGACTAAGACTGTTACTACAAGAATTCAGCATTAGGTGCAGGCTATTACTACTAGAATTCAGCATCAGGTACGGCTGGATAGTGCAAACTGTTACTATTGGAGTTCAACATCAAGTGCGGCTTTGTGGTATAGACTGTTACTACTAGTGTTCAACTTTAGGTGCAGCTAGGCAGTGAAAGTTATTACTACTAGAGATTAGCATCTAGTACGACTGGATAGTTCAGACTATTACTACTAGAGATCAGAATCTAGTGCAAGTGGGGCAAATTGTGCAGATTGTTACCGCTAGAGTTTAGCATTAGGTGCAATTGTGTAGTGCAGTCTACTACTGCTGAAGTACAACATCAGGTGTAGCAGTGTAGTGCAGATAGCTACTGCTGGAGTTCAGCATCAAGTGCAACAGGGTAGTGCAGAGTGTTACTGTAGGAGTCCAACATTAGCTTCAGCTGAGGTAGATTGTTACTGCAAAAGATCAACGTTTGTACAACAGTGTAGTGCAGACCGCTACTACTAGAGTTCAGCATCAGGTGCAACAAGTTAGTGGAGGTTGCTATTGCTAGAATTTGGCATTAGGTACAGCTAAGGAGTGCTGCCGCTATGCTGCTGGATGGCTTACATTTTGAGTTCCTTACTCCGGATGTTCCACAACTTAGGAGGCATGGTGATTTTAAGCCCATTATAACAAGTACACAAGAGGAAAATGGTCTGGCAGTGAATATGATAGACCTTCAATGGTAACATTTGATTAGTTAATAAATGTTTTTACATGATAAAAATCATATATTTTCCTCATTATTATTAAGTCAACATGAGATTAAACTTCCATAGTATCCAAGACATTATGGTCTTAATTTTAATAGCAATAAACATGAATTAAAGGCTATAATTACAAGTAAAAGAGGAAAACAATAGGATGGAATGAAGGGCGAGAGAGTGTCCATCTAATGCAGCAAATGTTTAAATAAGGTCTCCATGTGCCATATCATGCCCATAATGATGAATATATGCATACAGTAAGTGGTGGAAGTTACTTTATGGAAAGTATGAGTGAATATATGGAAATATGAAAGAGAGATGAAGTAGTGTTTAGCCATTTTCGAGTATGGTGTAAAGATGAGCTGTTTATGACTATTCTAAGGTGTTGGGATTTTCTGAGGAGATGGAATGGGATGTTTATGGGTAAGTGTACATGGGTATTTATGGATCAAAAGTTGATTTATGAACTAAAGGACTAATTTATGAGCTAAAAATAGCATGATGGGTGAGGAATGTTATGAGGAGATCTTGTTCCCTTGATGAGTTTATAGTGAAGTTTAAGGGATTGATTAGCAAAATTTTGAAGGGACTAGGTCTGACAGTAGCAAAATCTCAGAATATCTCCTCTGAGATTTGGCCCAAAATGGTGAGACTTGCTTTTAGAGTGTTTTGCTTATTTAGGTAATGCAGTTGGAGGCCGAGATGCTCCTAATCTAGGCATTAAATGCTGCGATTTGGAGATTAATTTCGTCCAATAGGATTAGAGAAAGTATGAGGACTAGATCTCTTGCTTGCTACAACTAGAATCAGAGCTCAATAGGGTTGGTTGACACTCCAAGCCAGGTGTCAACCACTGATGCCTCTGCTGGGAGCTTTTACTAGAGACACCCTTATGCCCTCTAAACCACTTTTCCCTAATTTCCCCTATAGGATTCATGGGCTTGGTTCATGAATTAATTACAAACTTGGAGAAGAATGGTATTTAGTTGAGGATTTCATGAGCTTTGAAGTCTTAGTAATGGTTTCCTTGAGTTGTGACCAAAACTTGGAGAAGAATGGTATTTATTACTTATTAACTTTTAGGTGTTAGCCTAGCCTCTTGTAAAGTTGTAATTTACAACTATGTGTTTTGTTGGCTTTATTCCATGCCAAATTTGATTGTAATTTTATTCAATCTTTTGTACCCTGTATTTATTGTGGGATTTATTTGTAAGGGTTGTGTGATAGAGAGATAGAAGTGTGAAGACTCAAGCTATTAAAGAAAGGAGAGTTTTTGCAGGTAGCTCGCGACTAAGCATCCCGCGAAATGTTGCATATGCCCGGCACATGACTAGAATGTGAAGAGTCAGGACAGATGGAGACAGCTGTGTTTCGTGAGTAGCTCGCGAGTAAGGCCTTCCCGCGAGACACCCACGAAACATTCTATTTTGCCAGACTATCAATTCTAATACACACTTTCTGTGCCTACACTATTTATACCCACATCACCCACAGATGTTGAGGAGTGCTTCTGAGAGAAAACCCTAGCCACAAACCTTGAGAGTTAAAGATTGTCATACCCACATATCTCTACACATTTTGCTTCTGGATTTCCTCAACTCCTACCTCTCCATTTCCATACCATTGAGAGGTTGATAGCCCAAACACTTACCACACCCTATCAGAGTGTTCAGTGAAGTTTTAGTGCTGCTGGGAAGCATTGGAAGAAGCCAAGAATGGCAGATGCAACATAGAGCTTGTTGCGGGATCCGGAGAGTTAGACAAGACATGGTTCTAAGTAGCCTTGTTGGAGTAGGAGCTTGGAGGGCTTAGGTACATCGAGTAGATTAGGCTTGGAGGGTCTCTTGCTAACTCATGTATCCCAACTGATTGTCTAGTGGATTGATTACCGCTTGGAGGGCGGCGAAGAGGTTTTACACCGAGGACTTCGGTTTCTTCTTCGATAACACATCGCTGTGTTGTCTTTGTGTTTGCATCCTTCTTCCCTACTCTTTTACCTTTCATTATACTGCTGTGTTGTTATGAATATGGTTTAGAGTAGCTTGTTTGTCTATCCACTCGCATTTACTCTATTCTGCACTTAGTATTAAGTTAGAGTAAAATCAATCGAGCCGTAACTTTTATTGGGGGGTCTAAACGTTCATAGGTGTTTTACACACTATTTGAACTTTCAATTGGTATCAGAGCGGGTGCACTAGTTGTGGTTTAATTACCTTAGTGCGATCCTTGACCCCATTTGAGATGGACCGGTCTCAATCTTTAAATGCTTCACCATATTTTGATGGTAGCAACTATGCCTTTTGGAAATTCAGGATGAGGGCATTTTTATGTTCAATTTATGAAACTGTTTGGGATGCAGTGGATGTTGGATGGACTAGGCCGGAGGCTACTAAATCCACATGGGATAAGGCAGCTCTTGCGGCAGCTAACACTAACAGTAAAGCTTTGAATGCTATTTTTTATGGTGTATCTCCAGATGAGTTTCACAGAATATCTCACATCACAATTGCAAAGAGGCGTGGCAAATATTGGAGACCACGTATGAAGGAACAAAGAAAGTGAAAGACACTAAGTTGCAGATGCTGACCACTCGGTTTAAGGAGCGGAAAATGAGCGAGGACGAGTCATTTGACTCATTCTATAGCAAGCTGAATGAGGTGGTTATTGGCAAGTTCAACTTGAATGAGAAAATGGAGGACTCAAAGATAGTGACGAAGATCCTTCAATCATTGCCGGAGAGCTTCCATACAAAGGTTACAGCAATTGAAGAGAGCAAGGATCTTGATGATATCAAAGTTCAAGAACTAATTGGCTCACTTCAAACATATGAGCTGTCATTGCCCTCACAAAGGAAGAGCAAATCCCTTGCTCTTAAGACGAACAATGAAAGGGTAGAAGCTCACGACTCATCAAATGAGGATGTTGTCAATAAAGATGTGGCATATCTAGTAAAGAATTTCTAAAAGTTCTTGAAGTTCAAGAAAAATGGAAAGTTTGCTGAGAAGGGAAAATTCCCAAGTTTCGGAAAGGAGAAAAAGGAGTTTAAGAGAAGAGATGGAAAGGACTCTCAATCCTCTCAAGGAATCACTTGCTTCGAATGCAACGGACACGGACATTTCAAGAAAGAATGTCCCAATTATTTGAAAGCGAAGAGCAAAGTGTATCTCACTACTCTAAGTGATTCAGACTCCTCTAATTCAGATTCAGATGAAAGCTGTGATGGAGAGGGAAACTTCTCTGCATTCATGACCATTGATCATGTGGAATCTTCAGATGATTTGAGTGTGCTAGTGGAAGAGCTTGGTGAGCACACTGAATTGGAGTCAATTGGGATTGTTGAGGAATCTGACGATGAGGAAGATGAAGAAGCATTGGGACTGCAAGAGAGCTACAATTCCCTCTTTGAGAAGACTGGTGAATATGCAAAAGTGGCTAACGCAGCCATCAAGAAGATGAAGAGGGCAGAGGAAGACTATAAAAGTCTTCTCGTGCAATATAAGGAGGCCAAATGTGAGATAGAGACGCTAAATGGAGAGCTAACTGAAGCCTACTCAAAGATAAAATTTCTTGAGCTTGAGGTGGTTCAAGCCAACGCTAAAGTAGAGCGAGTTTCCTCCAATAAGCTTGATGAAGTACTTGCTCATCAAAAACCCTTCTCCGACAAAAGCGGTTTGGGATATACTAGAGAGAGTAGTTCGGCTGTCAATATCTCTAAGGAAGTAAAGTTTGTGAAAGCCAAAGAACCAATGGTAGTTACCACAAAGGCTAAGAAAGTGAAACCGGAGAAGAAGAGGAATGTGACTGACCAACGGGTGTTGAATAAGCCTCGTAACCAATCAGTGGTCAGGTTTGAAGCCAAAGGGAAATCACTCCCAATGTCACAAAGAGGTCCTAGAACTCAACACTTCTGCCATTATTGTGGACTTCAAAGACACACCAGACAAAATTGTCATAAGCTTAGAGCATTGAAGAATGCAAGTGATCAGAGGTCAAGAGGACCAAGAAATGACAAAAGGAATTGGGCTGTTGAGCAATCAAGAGGTCGAGATGGTGATTCCGGAGTGATGGATGTGATGAAAATGATTGATGCATTCACCACCTGTTTGGCAAGCTTCAACAGAAGGTTTGAAAGCCACAACACTCGTACCTAATCTTTTAGGGATATCACCCCAAACACACGTGTCGTGTGGGTGAAGAGGGGTACTCATGCATAAGAATTACAACATGTCCATGCATTAATACCTCATATGCTTTGTGACTTTAATTGGTTGTGTGCTTTTTGTTGGCTATTTGTATAGCATGCGTTGTTTGCTTGTTTTTAGCATTAAATGTTTTTACTTTTTGTTGATCTTACTTTACTTGTTTTGTTTTTGAGTGTGTTCAAAAATTCAAAAACCCATAAAAATTGAAAAATATACAAAAAGTTTGATCGCTTGTTTTTGTGTATATCACATGTGAGTTTGGCCTAGTACATTCGTACTTATGGCGTAGTGCATTTACGAGCTTAGCTTGTTATGTATGCACATATATCTTTGTGGGAGAAATCTTGACAACTGTGTGTGATTGTTGTGAATAGATCTTCAAGCTTATCATGAATGATTGGTCAGAAGTCTTAATGGTCTTGATACTTACATAGACTTGTGCCTATATATCTTCCCACTTTTATTTTTTATGTTTTTGCAATAGAGCTCTCCAAATGTAAATCTCAAAATGAAAAATAGATTATGAGCTGCAAAAGCCTGTCACACATACTAGTATTTGACTAGGAAAAAGGGAAAGCGAATTTTGTATTCAAATGTATGGTGCTCAAAAAGCCAAAGGCTAACTCTCAATGTTGAAATATCAAAAATTTCAAGCACCGATCTCAAAAAGAGATGTTGTATCCAAAAAGGATCAAATGTTATGATTAATGTAGAAGCCAAATGAAAAGCTTTTAAGTTTTGTAATCATTCTCTTGTGGGAGGTCATATATGCTCATTTCTATAATTGAGATAGTCCACTTGACTGAGTACCAGTTGTGTATGACTTGATTGAATTGATCATTGAAGCTTCACTCTGGTCTAAGGACTATTCCACATTTGATACTCACCCACAATTCACAAGACTTTGTTCAATTAATGCTTATCTCATTTGTGTGATTGTACATGTTCAAATGTGATGTGTATGCTCAAGTACTTGACGATCAAATCCAAAAATATTTTTGAGTGTTTTATATGTTTTTGAAAGTGATTTTATACTTTCATACTTTTAGTTTTTGTTCAAAATGCATTTTTGTGTTTTTCTTCAAAAACTGGTTCGGAGGCTGTTTCGCAAGAAGCTTGCGACTTAGAGCTTCCCGCGAAATGTGCTTAAGGGAAATTAAAAAGTCACATTTTCTTACAGAAAGTCTCGCTACTGCCTCGCGAGTACTTCACAACTAAACTCTTCTTGCAAAATGTTTTTAGGCAAAACCTGTAAATTTTTCAATTTCATACAGAGGATATCGCGACTGTCTCGCGACTTATTCGCAACTTATAGCTTCTCGCGAAAGCTTTTGAGCTTCAGTGGCCATTATCGCAACTGTCTCGCGACTGGCTCGCTACTGCCTAACCCGCGAAAAACACGTGTTTCCAGTTTTATATAGCAGATGTGACGGTTTTTTCAAACACATTGTTTTCCCTCGCACTACCTCTCTCGAACCCCTCTCAACCCAAAATCTCTTTTTACTCAAACCCCATCATTTTCAAGCACAAATCTCTGCAAAATCACTTCAAGGTATGTTCTCCTAAACATTGTTCTCACTTTTGTCTTAGATTTTGCAGATTTTAGCTTAGGGTTTAAAAATTGGGGATTTTTCGAAAACTGGGTTGGGGTTTCTTAATTTTGTGCAAATTTTTTCAAAATTTTGATTGGGCTGAGTCCCATTTGATGTTTGTGTATCTATGTTGGCCCCTTGAGGAATTCTAAACTTGTATTGAGGCAGTTTTCACCATGTTCATGCATTGTTCATAGTTGGGATTCACTGTTGCATGCTAGGTGTTTGACAGAATGTCCTAGTGACATTCTTGTGTTGAATTGGACTTAACTGAGTTCCAATGCTTAGATTTTGTCTTGTTTGATCATGTTTATCATGTTTTCATCAGTGTTTGTGTGGTCTACACACTTTGTCCATTTTGTGACTCATTGCCATGCCATGCACACACTAGGCCTTTCTTGGCACACCCCATGCATCGCATGCTGCACACACTATGCATTAGCTCATGCACTCACATGCACAGCCCTGGCACACACAGTCACAGTTACTTCATTCATGCACTATGTTATTGTTTACACGGTTAAACATTTATAGCTTGTTGTTTAATGTCTGTTTGCTCTGTTTTGAGTTTGTTATACTCTGTTTTAAGCTGTTTTATTTCTGTTTTGGACTAACATGAAGCTAACCAGTTTTGTGTTCTATTTTGTGTTTGTGCACATGTTTCCTTTTTGTTCTCTGTGTAATTGTGCAGATGGCTCCTACTAAGCATGTAGCTCCTAAGAGATCATCCTCCAAACGTGCACGCACTAATTCTGATAACTTCAAGTCTGCTGAGGCTGATATGAAATACAATGACTGCTACAATAGAGCAACCATTATTATGGAGAGGGTGGTCAAGCTAGAAACCCTTGAGGACACCTTTATCCCTGAGGTGTTCAAAGAAAGGACTTGGACCAAGCTGTTGAACCCGATTGGGGTTGTCTACTTAGAGATCATAAGAGAATTTTTCTCAAATGCTACTGTGGAAGGAGACCGTATAGATTGCTGGGTGAGGCACAAAGAATTTGTGATTACAAGGAATAGCATTCAAGAATTTTTGGAGATTCGTCCTCCTTCTCAGCCAATCTTAGTCCAATATGAAGACAGATTGGGATCGACTGAGGAGATGGTGCAAATACTTGGTGGTATACCGAATAAGTCATCCATGAATACAATCCCATTTTCACCGGAGATGAGGACTTTGGCATATGTGATGATCCATAACTTGTACCCGGTCACCAACCTCACTACACTGTCAGCTCCAAGGACAATGTTTCTGTACGATCTCTTCACCCACAAGGAGATTGATGTTTGTGGACACATCTTCCATTTGTTGAAAAAGGCCATTGAGAAGCAGAATTCAAGGTCTGTAATGCCCTTCCCCACTCTCATTATGGGCCTAATTGCAAAGGAACGGCTCAAACTTCCGAGTGGCCTTACAGTGGTTTAGAGGGACTATCCTATTGGTGCACATACACTCATTAGGAGCACAGCTCACATCAAGGGCTCCAAAACAGGTGTACACACAATACCAAGGCCTCGAGTTGAGGAGGAAGGAGGTGATACAAAGGATGAGATAGAGAGATTTACTACTGCTCCAGAGCCATTAGCTTAGCCTTCAGCTCATCCATCATCCTCAGATTCAAAATCCGACCAGTTCTAGCCCTTTGGCCATTCCGGTCAAAAAAGGGGAGAAAATTTTGAGGTGGAGCTTGCACAGTTAGGGGGAGCATAGCTTAGGGCTTAGAAACATTGGTTCATTCAGACGGTTTATTTATTTTTATTTATTTTTTGCTTTTTATAACAGATGGGTTATTGTTATTACTGTTTAAGCTTAAAGTTCTGTTTTAATTTCAGTTTATATTCAGTATTAGTTTTTGTGATTATCTCTATGCTTTGTAGCATTTTTGTACTTTTAAGATATTGCTAATATGTCTTAAGTACCTCACACTTGTGCCCTAGTAGGATTTTGTTTCCTAGATGCAAATACTTCGTGTATTTTGCATTAGTTGTGTGTTGGACATGCAATTGATCATTGTGGTTGTTCTTTATTGCATCGCATGTCCAGATGAGCATTTACTAGTTGAATGTTTATTGTATTCTTTCTTTAATGACTGTTTTGGTATGATCAAGATATGCTTACATGTTTTATTGTGTTTACAAACTTGATCGCATTTTACTTGCTCATGTACGTACCATGTATTCAACTTGTCATAAGCTTAATGAAAGTTATGTTTGTGTGCAAGTGTTTCAGGTTATAGGTATATACGTGCAAGTGCTTCACAGTATCTAGACTAGGTGTGAGTGAGTTTTGCCACTATTCCCAAACTCACGTTTAAGTCTGGAGTCTGTTTTAGGGGTTTTGTCACGGAATAGCCAAATGGGGAGATTGTAAAGTTGTAATTTACAACTATGTGTTTTGTTGGCTTTATTCCATGCCAAATTTGATTGTAATTTTATTCAATCTTTTGTACCCTGTATTTATTGTGGGATTTATTTGTAAGGGTTGTGTGATAGAGAGATAGAAGTGTGAAGACTCAAGCTATTGAAGAAATGAGAGTTTTCGCGGGTAGCTCGCGACTAAGCATCCCGTGAAATATTGCATGTGCCCTGCACATGACTGGAATGCAAAGAGTCAGGACAGATGGAGACAGCTGTGTTTCGCGAGTAGCTCGCGGGTAAGGCCTTCTCGCGAGACACCCGCGAAACATTCTGTTTTGCCAGACTGTCAATTCTAATACGCACTTTCTGTGCCTACACTATTTATACCCACATTAACACAGATGTTGAGGAGTGCTTCTGAGAGAAAACCTTAGCCACAAACCTTGAGAGTTAGAGATTGTCATACCCACATATCTCTACACATTTTGCTTGTGGATTTCCTCAACTCCTACCTCTCCATTTCCATACCATTGAGAGGTTGATAGCCCAAACACTTACCACACCCTATCAGAGTGTTCAGTGAAGTTTTGGTGCTGCTGGGAAGCATTGGAAGAAGCCAAGGATGGCAGATGCAACATGGAGCTTGTTGCGGGATTCAGAGAGCTAGACAAGACACGGTTCCGAGTAGCCTTGTTGGAGTAGGAGCTTGGAGGGCTTAGATCCATCAGGTAGATTAGGCTTGGAGGGTCTCTTGCTAACTCATGTATCCCAACTGATTGTTTAGTGGATCGATTACCGCTTGGAGGGCGGCGGAGAGGTTTTACGTCGAGTACTTCGATTTCCTCTTCGATAACACATCGCTGTGTTGTCATTGTGTTTGCATCCTTCTTCCCTACTCTTTTACCTTTCATTATACTGCTATGTTGTTATGAATATGGTTTAGAGTAGCTTGTTTGTCTATCCGCTCGCATTTACTCTATTCTGCACTTAGTATTAAGTTAGAGTAAATCAATTGAGCCGTAACTTTTATTGGGGGGTCTAAACGTTCATAGGTGTTTTACACACTATTTGAACTTTCACCTCTGGTACTGTTCACGTCAAAATTGGCAGTGGTAAAGAGGCTAATGGGATAGATGGCCAGCTCCTAATTTGGTTTGGGAGCTTGGTTTCTTCTTGGGGTGATCTCTAATGGAAGGCAGGACTAAAAGAAATTCTCCAGTTGGGTCAGTTTGCATTTATGGGTTGTTTTGACTGAGATTTCAATTTGGGCTAGCCATGAGGGCTAACTATTTTGGTGGGCCTCTGGCTTGGTGGTTCTCTCCACTTGGGCCTATCCTTTTGCTTTTCATTGTGAGCCCTACAAAATGGACAAAACTACTATATATTGTCATGGATTTTCATTCCACATGGGCTTTAGTTGTTAGTAAAAATGAAATGTATTCATGAGCTTTAATAAATATTTATGATACGTCTTGGGTATTAATTTCCATGGGCTTTAAATAACAATTTGTATGGTTTCTCATAACTTTTGCCATGGATTATTTTGTAAATGATATTTTCTTTGGGGCTTTTAAATAGTAACCTCCAACGTCTCTTATGAATAATATTTACCATGGGTTTTAATAGAGGCAATATCCATGGGTTTCAAATAAAATATGGTAACAACCATTATAATGCAATAATGTGATATTCTCGTGAGTTTTGCTATAGATAATCATAATGGGCTTGTAGAATAAATAATTATCATGAGTTTTGGAAATAAATATTATGAATGTTGTGATATAAGATAAATAGTGATCATGGGTTCTTATATAAATTCCATGAGTTTATAATATGGTATAAAATAAATAAATGTCATGGGTCTAAGATAAATAATCATAAATTTCCATGGGCTTTTATAAGATGATTGCCATGGGTTTTGAAAATAGATAATTGCCATAGATTTCATGGGCTTGTAATATTATAGTAATATCCTTAGGAATTAAAACATTGTTCATCATTGGACTTTAAGTGAAATACTTATGATATAATATTTGCTAAGTATTCATAACCTTGGGCTTTTTACTAAATAGTGCCAAGTAGCTAGCTTGGGCTTTTAATAGTGCCAACGTAAATTGAGCTTGAATATTGCTAATGAGAATTGGGCTTTTAATATTGCCAATGTGAATTGGGCTTTTGATATTGCCAATGAGAATTGGGCTTTTAATATTGGCAATGTGAATTTGGCTTTTGATATTGTTAATGAGAATTGCGTTTTTGATATATTGCCAATGAGAATTGGGATTTTGATATTGGTAATGAGGATTGGGCTTTTGATATATTGACAAAGTGAATTGGGCTTTTGGTACTGCTAATGAGAATTGGGCTTTTGATATATTACCAATGTGAATTGGGCTTTTGATTAGAAAATTGCCATGGGTTTAAACTATGGGCTTTGATTATGGATTTGAATTCCAATGAGAAAATAGCATTGCCATGGACTTGAATCATGGGCTTTTAAAATATTGCCAAGGATAAGTAGTCTTGGGCTTTAAAAAGAATGGGTGTGTGCATTGGGCTCATACCTTTATCACCTTTCTCAGATTGGGGCACAGAGATAGTCTTTGATCCAGAAGCCGTGGAAGAGGAAGGGCTGGAGGAGACAGCATATCCTAAGCCAGTCTTATCAGAACTAGGCTTCTGGGCACTCAAAACCTCATTAAGCTTTGCACTAGACATCCTCTCTATTTGAGTTCTAGCTTGACTAAGCTCTACCTTAAGATTCTTGACCTTCTCTTCCAATGAGGTGTTCTCCACAACAAGGGTCTTAACTAACCTTGTAGTCTCTTCTAGTTTGACTAACAAATCAGCTTTTTTTCAGTTTTTACCTTATTAAGCTCTTTTCTACAAAGATAAGAAGACTTTTCAGATTTTATAAATTCAGTGCATAGCTTATCATAGGCTTCTTGAAGGGTCAACTTCTTGGGTACTTCATCATCAGAAGAATCCTCACTGTCACTAGCACTCTCCACAATCACCTTATCGATTGAGGCAGCAAAGGCCATAACGTGACTACATTCATCCACATACTCATCAGAAGAGTCATTCTCAGTATCACTCCAAGTAGCAACCAACCCTTTATCTTTTGACTCCTTGGTTTTTTCCTTCACAAGGTAGTTTGAGCACTCTATCCTCATATGACCAAAACCTTTGCACTCATGGCATTGGATGAGGGGTTTCTCATTCTTGCCCTTCCTTGAGGATTTAGATTTCCTAGGAAGTTTGCCCTTATCCTTTTTCCTAAATTGAAGAAGCTTGATAATCTCATCAGTTATGAAGGTTAGATCCTCATCCTCATCATCATCTTCATCTTCATCTTCACTTTCATCTTCATCTTCAGAGTCTTCAATCTATTTCTCTATACCCTTAAGAGCTAAGTTTCTACTCTTTCCACCTTTTCCCATTAAACCTAATCCCATCTCATAGGTTTGAAGGTTTCCTACACTCTCAGTCAAAGGAATTTGATCAATGTCCTTCACTTCTTCAATGACAGTGATCTTGGCATGGAATCTTTTAGGTAAGGACCTAAGGATTTTCCTAACAATTTTGGATTCCGCAATAGATTCTCCAAGATTGAAGGCAGAATTCATAATATCCTTGAGTTTAGCATAGAACTCATCAAAGGTCTCATCCTCCTTCATCCTTATTTCTTCAAAACTACTAGTGAGTCTTTGAAGCATCACAGTCTTTACTGCCTGGATACCTTCATAGGTGGTCTCAAGAATGGTCCATGCTTCCCTGGCAACTTCCGTGGATGATATTTTCTTGAATTCCTCATTGGTCACCCCACAAAACAGAGCATTCAAGGCCCTACTGTTGAAATTTTCCGCTTTAATTGTTGCTTCATCCCAATCTACCGGCTCTTCCTTTGGCTTAATCCAGCCAACTTCAACAGCTTGCCATACCTGTTCACCTAGAGCCAAAAAAAAAACTTTCATACAAACTTTCCAGTACGCATAATTAGTTCCATCAAATAAAGGAGGAATCAAAAGAGAATGTCCACAATCCATGACAACAGGGGTCAAAGATCACACTCAGGAAGTTAATCCAATCAGAGTGTATCCACTCTGATACCACTTGTTGGAAAATTTAGACCCCAGTTGATAGAATTAACAAGTTTTAAACCTAAGTTGTTAATTATATTTATTATGAATAAACCGTGTCAAAACACACTAACATCAATATCATGTCAAAATCATGCACAGCGGAAAAGTAAATAAGACAAGATATGATGACCCAGGAAAACCAATGAAACAAACTAGTTTCACAGTAAAAAACCTGGGGGAAACCTTCCCAAAAAGCAATTCACTATAGTAAAGAGAAGTTTCAGATCTAGTACAAAACCTTTGTCCCTAGACTCTACAGTCCCCGTAGATGAACTTACAGCAGAAATCTTCTACCGCTTCAGAACCTCTGAACTCTTCAATATATGAACGCCACCCTTTTTGCACGGATCCCAATACGTGACTAACCAAAGATGCACGGCTCCCAGTACGTGACTAACACACCAACTTGAAGAAGATGTTGGTTGCAAAGTTCTTCACTTCATCAACAATGAAGATCAAGAAGCACTTGGTTTCAAAACCCTAAGGCGCAAAGACGCAGTAGCTTCTTTTAGAGAGAATAAGGCATCGGTCACCTTTTGCATATGTTCTCCTTGTATTCTCTTATGTGATGGCCTCTAAAATAAGTCTTATATATGTCTAGGGTTGTGAGAAAAAAACCCCTACACAAATACATAAGCATGGACCAAAAATCAGATCTGAAAAACTGATTTTCGTAATTCTCGATAGATACCTCGATAGATAGTATTTGTCGAGCCTCATTAAATCTCGATAGATAGCAATCTGTTGAGCAGCTGTCGATCTATCTGTCCATAGGTGTCGAGCTATCTGTCCAGCTTTAGTGAACAACTTTTCTTCACTTGTTTCTTGGTCCAATCTTCATGGCTTTAATACTAGACTTGAACAACATGTTTCTTGAAGTATTAAACACATCTTAGATCTACCCAAATGCAAGTAAAATGCGTTTTGTCAAAGGATTATCCAATTACACAAAATATGTCCTTAGCAATCTCCCCATTTGGCAATCTATGACAAAACCACAACAAACAAATGAAATATGAGAGAAGTCATAAATCACTCAACTCATATTCACTTGTCGAATACAATAAAATATACCCTAACACAAACTCTTGAAAAACTTTGCAAGAAGAGAGTTTATGGCAAGAAGATTTTGACAACCTGTATTTCTAAAACACTTTAAACAAAACTCATCAAGGCATCTTTGTGTGAAACAGAAATAATAGATTGCATACAAGTAAAGAAACATGTGTATAAAGAAAGAAAAGAAACAACACATGTAGAAGGTAGGTGAAAGAAACATACAACAACATATAAAGAAAATAAGTACAATGTATGTCAATAATGGTCATAAAACCCATGTACAAGAAGAATGAGGTAAACACTCCCCCTAACAAGATGAAACACAACTCCCCCTTACAAAGGCATGTATTTCTCCTCCTAACAAGCAAAATCTTAAAAAAAGAAACCACAAAGTCTCCACAATTTCTCCCTCTTTTTGTCATGATTGAAAAAGGGTACAAGAAGCTAGAAAGCTTCACTCAACTCATATTCAGTTGTCGAATACAATAAAATCTATCCTAACACAAACTCTTGAAAAAACTTTGCAAGAAGAGAGTTTATGGCAAGAAGACTTTGACAACCTGTATTTTTGAAACACTTTATACAAAACTCATCAAGGCGTCTTTGTGTGAAACAGAAATAATAGATTGCATACAAGTAAAGAAACATGTGTATAAAGAAAGAAAAGAAACAACACATGTAGAGGTAGGTAAAAGAAACATACATCAACATATAAAGAAAATAAATACAATGTATGTCAATAATGGTCACAAGACCCATGTACAAGAAGAAGGAGATAAACACTCCCCCTAACAAGTTGAAACACAACTCTCCCTTATAGAGGCATGTATTTCTCTCCCTAACAAGCAAAATCTTAAAAAAAGAAACCACAAAGTCTCCACAATTTCTCCCCCTTTTCGTCATGATTGACAAAGGGTACAAGAAGTTAGAAAGCTTCACTCGAGAAACATAAAGATGATCAAGGATGATCAAGGGGGCACAAAGAATCCATAAAAAAGCATGAATGTAATGAAACAAGATGCTATGGATGACAAGATAATAGAAAGATGCAAAACATGTGAAAAAATAATGCATGCAAGAGGACCTCGATCGATCGAGAGGTGTTGAGATGCTATCGAGCCAACCTCGATGGATCGAGAAGCTGTCGAGAAGCCATTGAGGGGACAGAAAGTTTCTCGATCGATTGACCTAGCTATTGAAAGGTGTTGATATTGCGATAAAAAGCAACTGAAAAGCTCGATAGATAAGCTAGGTGTCGAGGAAGTGTCGAGAAGCTATCGAGATTGCTTAAAAACAGTTTTTCAAGAAGGGAAAAACACAGATATAAATGCAATCAAGCATGCAACTCAACCAAGGATCCAATCAACATTTTAAACTCTCAAAATCATATCTCAACAACAATTTTAAGCACATAGATCCCAAAAACACACACACACACACTAAACAAGTCTAACCAATTTTATATTTCAAAAACAAGTTAAGACAGTTTAGTGAGCATACATTAATACATATAAACCTTGTGATGGCCAAATCACATTGTACCTACACATGTATCAAGAGTAGCAAAGAATATTGCATGTTGTGTGTGAAAAACATCGCAAGATTGCAAATGTGTCAACATGTTATGACGATTTGAAATATGAGAAAATCACTTTAACTTACACACAATCATAACTGTTTGATGAGGACTATCACCTTCGAGGTACATCCTATAACTCCCACGTCTCCTAGAATACACGCTTGCAATCATATATAAAAGCATTTTGATCTTTTTGCTTTTGATTTTTCTTTGCTTATTTTTCTTTTTAAGCAAACCATGCATGGGCATATAAGAGAGAGAAAAGAAATACCCAATTATGTTAAGCATTTAACATTCCAATTTTGCTATGCCGAAGCACACAAATGTCATTCGTGATTGGTGGGCAACAGTGGTGAGATGGTTATTTATGCCTTTCTCTTAGGATATTTTAGTTCTTCCCATCAAAAAGAGTGATACGAGTGTTAAGTACAAGAGATAACTTAATCTTACTCCTCACAAACAAGAGCCACAAAGCTCACTTGCTTAGTTGTGCATAGACATGCTCATCTAAGCTACAAAAGATACAAAGTTTAGACAACTTTGCTTCAATGGCCATCCAAGGTACACAAGTACCAATGTACACAAAACACACACTGTTTTTGTATTTTTCTGATTTTTCAATTTTTTTATTTTGAAAAAAAAAATAAAAAATAAAAACTAAACAACCAAACAAAAACAGATAAACAAAATGAAAGCATGAAAGAAAAATGCAGATGCATGAAAGCATGATTCCAAAAGCAGATAAGAAATCAAGCAAAGAGAGTCCAACTTTAGATAGAAAGAATTAAAGCAAAGGACAACAGAAAAGACAATTAAGTCTTGGGCTCCTTTCTCACCCACACAGCACGAGTCTTTGGCCGTGAAGATGACAAGGCATATGTCCTAGTATGTCTACTAAAGAACATAGAAGAATTAAAATTCTCCTGAAAGTGAGTTAAAAAGCTTAAGATTTTTAATAACTCTCCAAACAAAGGTGTAGGTCCTTGAGAGGAAACCTGTGACCGTTTGGACACTTGCTTTTGAGGATACAACTTAAAGTAATTAGGACGAATGTGTCCAGAAACACCACAATGGTGACAAACATGAGGTCTAACAAAGGATTTAGAATTAGCCAAATCAGTTTTAGATTTCATACCTTTATCACCTTTCTCAGATTGGGGCACAGAGACAGTCTTTGATCTAGAAGCCGTGGAAGAGGAGGGGCCAGAGGAGACAGCATATCCTAAGCCAGTCTTATCAAACTAGGCTTTTGGCACTCAAAACCTCATCAAGCTTTGCACTAGACATCCTCTCTATTTGAGTTCTAGCTTGACTAAGCTCTACCTCAAGATTCTTAACCTTCACTTCCAATGAGGTGTTCTCCACAACAAGCGTCTCGACTAACCTTGTAGTCTCATCTAGTTTGACTAACAGATCAGTTTTTTTCAGGTTTTACCTCATTAAGCACTTTTCTACAGAGATGAGAAGTCTTTTCAGATTTTATAAATTCAGTGCATAGCTTATCATAGGCTTCTTGAAGGATCAACTTCTTGGGTACTTCATCATCAGAAGAATCCTCACTATCACTAGCACTCTCCACAATCACCTTATCGGTTGAGGCAGCAAAGGTCATAACATGACTACATTCATCCACATACTTATCAGAAGAGTCATTCTCGGTATCACTTCAAGTAGCAACCAACCCTATATCTTTTGACTCCTAGGTTTTTTCCTTTACAAGGTAGTTTGGGCACTCTATCCTCATATGACCAAAACCTTTGCACTCATGGCATTGGATGAGGAGTTTCTCATTCTTGCCCTTCCTTGAGGATTTAGATTTCCTAGGAGGTTTGCCCTTATCCTTTTTTCTAAATTGAAGAAGCTTGAAAATCTCATCGGTTATGAAGGTTAGCTTCTCATCCTCATCATCATCTTCATCTTCATCTTCACTTTCATCTTCATCTTCAGAGTCTTCAATCTCTTCCTCTATACCCTTAAGAGCTAAGTTTCTACTCTTTCCACATTTTCCCATTAAACCTAATCCCATCTCATAGGTTTGAAGGTTCTCTACAATCTCAGTCAAAAGAATTTGATCAATGCCCTTCACTTCTTTAATGGCAGTGATCTTGGCATGAAATCTTTCAGGTAAGGACCTAAGGATTTTCCTAACAATTTTGGATTCCGTAATAGATTCTCCAAGATTAAAGGCAGAATTCACAATATCCTCGAGTTTAGCATAGAACTCATCAAAGGTCTCATCCTCCTCCATCCTTATTTCTTCAAAACTACTAGTGAGTCTTTGAAGCTTCACAGTCTTTACTGCCTGGGTACCTTCATAGGTGGTCTTAAGAATGGTCTATGCTTCCCTAGCAACTTCCGTGGATGATATTTTCTTGAATTCCTCATTGGTCACCCCACAAAACAGAGCATTCAAGGCCCTACAGTTGAAATTTGCCGCTTTGATTGTTGCTTCATCCCAATCTACCGGCGCTTCCTTTGGCTTAATCCAGCCAACTTCAACAGCTTGCCATACCTGTTCACTTAGAGCCTGCAAAAGAACTTTCATACGAACTTTCCAGTACACATAATTAGTTCCATCAAATAAATGAGGAATCAAAAGAAATTCTCCACGATCCATGACAACAGGGGTCAAGGATCACACTCAGGAAGATAATCCAATCAGAGTGTACCCACTCTGATACCACTTGTTGGGGAATTTAGACCCCAGTTGATAGAATTAACAAGTTTTAGACCTAAGTTGTTAATTAGATTTGTTATGAATAAACCTTGTTAAAACACACTAACGTCAATATCATGTCAAAATCATGCACAGCGGAAAAGTAAATAAGACAAGATATGATGACCCAAGAAAACCAATGAAACAAACTAGTTTCACAATAAAAAATCTGGGGGGAAACCTTCCCGAAAAGCAATTCACTATAGTAAAGAGAAGTTTCAGATCTAGTACAAAACTTTTGTCCCTAGACTCTACAATCCCCGTAGATGAACTTACAGCATAAACCTTCTACCGCTTCAGAACCTCTGAACTCTTCAATATATGAACGCCACCCTTTCTGCACGGATCCCAATACGTGACTAACCAAAGATGCACAGCTCCTAGTACGTGACTAACACACCAACTTGAAGAAAATGTTGGCTGCAAAGTTCTTCACTTCATCAACAATGAAGATCAAGATGCACTTGGTTACAAAACCCTAAGGCGCAAAGACGCAGTAGCTTCTTTTAGAGAGAATAAGACATCGGTCACCTTTTGCATATGTTCTCCTTATATTATCTTATGTGACGGCCTTTAAAATAAGCCTTATATATGTCTAGGGTTGTGAGAAAAGAAACCCTCACAAATACATAAGCATAGGCCGAAAATTAGATCTGAAAAAGTGATTTTCGTAATTCTCAATAGATACCTCGATAGATAGTATCTGTCGAGCCTCATTAAACCTCGATAGATAGCTATCTGTTGAGCAGCTATCGAGCTATTTGTCCACAGGTGTCGAGCTATCTGTGCAGCTTTAGTGAACAGCTTTTCTTCACTTGTTTCTTGGTCCAATCTTCATGGCTTTAATACTAGACTTGAACAACATGTTTCTTGAAGTATTAAACACATCCTAGATCTACCCAAATACAAGTAAAGTGTGTTTTGTCAAAAGATTAGCCAATTACACAAAATATGTCCTTAACAAAAATAACTCTGAAATTTGTCCAAATATAGTTTTAGAGTTGGAAAATACTTCAAAAACGTGCTAATCAAGTAGCAGATTTCAGATTCATGTTCCAATGCACTTTTGGCATGGTAGAACTTAAAATTCGGACTAGGCTTTTTCTGGCAAAGTTGTCGAGAATCTAATTTCCCTTCATCTACCAAAATTTTAGCTTAATCCGAATTTTGAGTAAAATGATATGATTAAAATACTGAAACTAGTTCTGATTTGAAAAATCAGCTTACTCTTATCCAAATCTCTTTTTTTTTTTTAGTATTTTCCCATACGTTTTTTTGCCTATTTTCTAAGCTGATTGTACTTAATTTTTATGCAAACCTAGCTTATTTTCTAAGCAACTAACACCTCTATAAATAGGGGATGCCTCCCAACATTCAGGGCCCTTTTTTAACCCCTTCTCTCTGACCCTTTTTCTAACCCTTCTTTTTTTGACTTCTCTCTCCCTTTACGTTAAAGAAGTTCTGAAAGCCTTACTTTAGGAACTTCTTTTTTGTTAAGAGGCTTCACTTGAACCTTTAAAAATTTGTTTCTCTTTGAAAAACTCTTTCCTTAAGGATTAAGTTCATGCAGGCATAACTTTGACTTTGTTTCTATAACATGCTTTCATATATGTTTTAGTTTCCATTGACATGATGTTTTCTTTTGTGTTTAAATAATCATGTTTCTCATATGTTATCACATGTTCTCTTTTGCTTTCAAAAGTTTTCACATGATTAATTGATGAACATGTCTAGATCTAGGGTTGAATCTTGCCTTAGAATTTTAAATCTGCAATTTTTCTTTGTGTTTTTTTAAAAAACTAAAATCAAATTTGCAAGTTTTCTTCATTTTTTTTATTAAGAGTCAGATCTGTATTTTTTTTCTCTTTTTTTCTTTTTCAAAGTAAAACTAGATTTGAATTTTTCAAATAAAAATCTGCCCTGTTTTTAATAATAAATCTGATCTGCATTTTTTTCAAATAAAAATCTGCTTTGTTTTTAAATAAAAAATCTGATCTGCATTTTTTCCAAATAAAAATCTGCTTTGTTTTTAAATAAATAAAAAAAATCAGATTTGAATTTTCCAAATAAAAATCTGCCCTGTTTTATATAAAAAAAAAAATCTGATCTGCATTTTTTCCAAATAAAATCTGGTCTGTTTTCAATAAAAATCTGATCTGCATTTTTTTAAAATAAAATCTTACTGTTTTTTAATCAAAATCAGATCTACGTTTTTCAATAAAAAATTTGTGTTTTCAAAATAAAAATCTGTTTTTTTTTTTCCACGTTAAAAAATCCCAATTAGATCTGAATTTTTATTTAAAACCCATTCTTTTTTCTTCTATGGAAACTCAAAATTATAATTTTCATTAACTATTCTCATCAAATTTTTTCACACAAAATAAAATGGCAGATCTAAGGTTCTTGAATAAAAATTTAAACCTAGATCTAGAATTTGACATAGCATCTATTGCATAACATTTCATACTTTGAATATAGGTATATAATGGTCATGTAGAGTCTAGAAGATCAGACTCTATCTAGGTGGAATGGGTGCCTAACACCTTCCCATTCCGTAACCTAGCCCTTGAACTTAGATTTTTTGGATAGGTAGATTAGTGCTTTGTCTTTCTTTTTAATTTTGGTAGATTGTAACCAAGACAAAAAGTTTTGTATTCTTTTGCATAGATTGTAACTAGGACCCAAAGCCTTGTAAGGTTTAATTTACCAAGATTGTACTTTTCTTTATTCAATCAATGATAGTCGAAGTATTTTGAGCATATAATTTGTTTTTATTTTTTCTTATTTTTTTTAAATAAAAAATAAGTGGGACTCCACACCAGTTACCCAAAAAGAGAGGTTCCCTGAAAAGCACCCAAATCTCTTTTTTGAGAGCACCCCAATTTTTTTGGTCTCTCACAATATGTGCACGCATACTCGTGCCTAGAAACGCAAATTTAGGGTTCTTGCTTTTTTGTTTGTTTTGCTTAGTTTTAATAACATGTTTAGGTCCTTTTGAGCTTAGTTTTCACATGTTTAGTATTAGGGTTAGTGGAATAAGATGTTTCACATGCTTGGTTTGATAGATAGATGATTGGGGTTTATGCTTTGGTGAACCACATGAACATTCATGAGAAATTGAACATGCATTGATGCATAGGTGCTAAGGTGTTATGGTGTAGCGAGGTAAGTGAGGTAAGTCATGCAAAATTACTTGAACATGCATTTGATTTGGTTGGTGAGCATGATATGGTTGATGAACATGGTGAACTTTCTTGATTGATGAACATGATGAATATGCTTGATTAAATGCTCAGTTGATGATACTGCCTTGGATGTGCTTGCTGCCCTTAGATATATAGTGCTAGATGAATTGTAGGGTTTTATGCTATGGATGAGTATGGGACATATGCCATGTTTTGCATGTTAGTATGTGTGATTTTAGAATAATGTGTTAGAGGACCCTTTGATGGGATTAGGATTTGGAACACAATGAGTGGAGGCCGACCTACAGGTCAGGCGGAGTTTGATGCCTAACACCTTCCCATCCCCATACCTAAACTCCAGACATGTGCTCTAGTAAAGATAAGTCCTTCTACAAAGGCGCTATATTTATGGTTCCTAGACCTAATTTAGGTGGCGACTCCATTTACACCATGGTCTACCCTAGGCCAAGGCGTACTTCCCACGGATTTGGGGAAACCCAAATCCACCATCGTGGGCGCTTGCACCCATAAGCCAAGAAAAGGGGTTTCAAGCAGGCAAAGCAAGACAACTACAACCTCGGCTTTGATGACGCCAAGCGCTCCGCTAACAAGGTTAAATGGGAGGCTCAGTTGGCAAGGTACTTAGAGGGATGTGAGGCTACTCTTAATGCTGCAACCTCCCTTTGGATTCCCCATATGGATACCTATTCCGGGTCCCCTTGCCTGAGGAAACACTAGTTGAAGAGGAGCCTCAGGGAAGACAGGTCGGGGTGGAAGAAGACAGCTCCAGTTTTCTTGAACTCTTAGAGGAGATTGAGGTTCATACCACTATTGTCGATGTCATTGACATGGATAATTCGAGCCCTCCAGGACCCATTACCGAGACCACCTCAAATCCTGCTCCCCCTGTCATCGAGCAAAGCCCTAATGCTTAAGCAAGGCAAATTATAAATTTTATTTTTCATTTTTATTTGTTATCTTTATTTTTTTTAATTCTCGGAATTATTTAATAGAACAATTTGCCCTTTGATTTATTTACGTGTCCTTTAATTTTGCATAATTGAATTTCTGTTTGGTGCATAGAATTGTTAACTTGCTTTTTACCTCGAAGATATGACACTTAATCGTTGAAAAAAATAAAATGAAGGATGTTAGCATGGCATGCAGCCCTTGCATGTTTACACAGCACTCAACCCTTGCATATTTACATGATGCTCCCAGCCCATTTTCTTTTATTTAGGTTTTCATCTAGTTGGTGACTGAGGTCAGTCTAAGATTATGTTTTTGTCCTAAATTAGGTTTCCTCCTATTCAATGACCGAGTTCATGCCGAGGCTAGGATTCTGTCTTTAGTTAGGTTTCCACCTAGCTAGTGACCAGGGTCAAGTCGAGGCTAGGTTTCTGTCCTTACTCACGTTTCCACCTAGTCGGTGACTGGGGTCAAGCCGAGGTTAGGTTTCTGTACTTAGTAAGGTTTGCACCTAGTCGGTGTCTTGAGTGGTCTTTTATTATTTTTCTTCGTATACGGAACTTATCTCATATCTTCTATGTTAGGATTACCAAACCAATTTCATTAAGTCATTCGAACCTACTTTCAAAAAATCAACAGCAATGGATGAGCCGGCAGCATGCAAGCTCAAGCTTAAGGGGGAAAAGTGGGGTTTCAAACCTCATACCAATAGAAAGATTCCAAACAAGTACAAAGAAGATAGCGAAAGAAGTGGATTTTGAACCAGCATAAACAAAGCAAAGAGAGGAAAGGTGCTTTGTACCTCACTTCACTAAGCAACGAGAATTGTACTGAAGCTCTCTTTCCAACGCCCGCCGATCGTACTACTTCATTCTCAGTGTGCTGACCAAATACCCCACCAATAATGAGCTAAGAGCCATAGCAAGAGATATAGCGTTGGCTTCCGGCTTAGTGAGCTCATAAACTGGCGAATTAATTCATTTGAAAGAGAAAGTCAGGTCTAGCTGATTCTCGAGTTAGTGCCCTAAAATCCTATTGTTTGCTATGTATGACATTATGTTCTATGTAATAAACTTGTTTTATTATTATCTAAAATAATGGTAGCATGAATTTTGGACATTATCATATAGTCCTTGAGATGCATAGTATGTGATTTATGTGATTTAGTCACAGAAGATATAAATCACAAGTTCTTTGTAAACTCAAAATCTTAGTTTGTAGTCAGTAATGAAATTGGGCATTTCATCTGCGAATACTATAACATGTCAATTAAGATGAGTTGTCTTGATCATGAAAGTGAAGACTTCTAGTTGATATGTTAATATGTTTTTAAGTGTATAAGACATATTGAACTAGATCGCTGTGAAATTTATTATTCTATTAACGACTATCAAATGAATAATAAATCTCATGACTTTCATTTGCATAAACTCTCAATACTGAGGGAATAGTGAACCCGATCATAAAATGTAGGTTGTTTTAATATATTAGGAGTGAAATCTAGACAAACAGTCAAAACCTCAGTATGTTGGGCAACTATACGTAATGTTGAAGGAACACATATTCTCAAGATGGAAATCATAGTCTCTTTATAGAGATATAAAATATTCATTTGAGATAAGTCTAATGAGTTTGGTTATTCAGAGTGTTAGGCCTAACCACTTTAGTAAAAAGTTACTGAAGTATATATTTTATGGAATCTAAATTCATAAAATATATATGAATAATTTAGAGGATTAAACTGGGTACTCAAAGATCAAGATGTAGTAATCTTCAAAGTGACAGTTACCCATTATGACTTTGTATTACTACGAATATTTTCATTAAAGGGTTAAATGCTTAATAAAGTCTTGGGATATAATTTATTGATAAGGCCTAGAGTGCAATTATATTTATATAGTGGTATTAAATATAATTAATGGTAACTTTGGGCTTGTCAAGAGTTGACAGATAAATCCAAAGCCCATTGGAGCTAGAGTTTTATTTGTCCCATTTGGTCACACTCCAAGCCACACATTAAAGCTCAATTGGGATGGCCCAAAAGGTTAACCCAATTAGATAATCAATTATTTATTTAATAAGAGTTATTAAATAAAGTAACTGCAATAGTGCAAAATATATACGTATGATTAAAAAGAGAAATATTCAGAGTTTTTCTCATGACACTTGGTTATTCTCTTAAACAAGTATGTATAGAATTGATTGTGTTGACACCTCATTTTGCAACCCGCATTTAACCTCACTTGGAAGGTAAAAGGGTAATTTTGCCTTGAAAATATGCATCTTGATTCTAGTCATTACATCCTTAATCTCATTTCACCAAAATGATCTTAATGTTGTAACGATCAAATCGACTGATCATAAGCCCTAATCAGACCACCAGATGGAAAGTTATCACCAAATCAAGTTTTAATGGCTAAGATGCACTATCACAAATTGAGTCCGACTATATGTGATTATGAACAATTGATTTCAGTTGGTTATAAGTATAATCAATTTGAGATCAATGATGTGTCATAATTTAATTGGTTAGGACTACATTTTATAGTAGGGTTGTACACACCTAATTAACTAGATGGTTAAACATTAATCATTCAATGAGTAATTTGTGCAATTATCTTTTAATTAGGGTAAATTTGGAACTAGGTCTGAAATGGGAGTGATTAGAGCCTATTAATGTTAATTGGAAACTAATTTGGGACCTATTAATACTAATTGTTGAAATTGTTTTCTAACAAATGACCTCTGCTCACTATTTCGTTGATATATCTCAGAACATTTTGAATCTGTGAAGGAGGTTAATTTTTCTAGAAACTAGACATCTAGGGCTTCAATTTGAGCATAAGAACGAGACAATTCCAATCAGAATTGAGTAAGATATGATTTTTTGAAGTTGGCTCTACAGGCTGTTACAGTAGCTACAGGAAAACCGAAATTTTGCTTGCTCGTCACTCCCACCAATCTCTACATTTAATGCTCCAGATTTCCCCAAAGGCTAAAATGAGGTTTAGGTTCATGATTTTTTGTCAACCCTCATTAAATGACCTTTCATTTATATTTCCTCAATCACTACTATATAAACCTCCCCTCTCCTCCATTCCAAGACAGAAAAAACCCCCTCTCTTCTCCTCTCTTGAGTTTTAGTGAAGTAGTCTTGTCATATCTTGGTCTTCTTGAGACTCAAGGTATTGAGTGAGACTCACTCTCTCTCTCCTAGCTCTTCTTTTCCTCCACCCTTAGGACCTCCACCAAGAGTCTCCACCTCCACCATATGGATCTTGCATGAAGGTACAATCCATTTCCCTAACTTATTTTTTGTGTTGCCATGATGAGAATTTAAGATTAAAGCATGGTAGTAATTATTTAAATTCTCTTGAATGTGTTTGAATGTTCATAATTGTTCTTATGTGTTCTTCACATGTTCTTCGTTGTTCATCACATGTTCATGTATAACACTAATTTTAATCTTAAATCCACATGAAAAACATGTTTGTTTCATAATTCTTTCAAATCCTTGAATCTAGGTTATCACCATCCACACACATTCACTAGAATTTATTTTTCAATCCAAATGCAATGCTTAATAAATTGAATTAGGGTTTATCACATGCACACACATTAAATTAAACATGTAAATTAATTGACATATTGGATGATATGATATGAATGTTGGCCACCATAGTCTAGAAGACCGGTTTCACCGGGCAAGGTGGGTGCCTAACACCTTCCCACCTTGTAACATAGCCTCCGAGCTTAGATCAAGGGTTGATAGATCAATACTTATCCTTGTAATTTTCAATTTCTAGATTGTAACTAGGAAACAAAGCCATGTACTTTATCTTAGATTGTATCTAGGACCAAAGCCATGTAATTTCCTACGATCAATGTAAATTCAATTTCAAATTAATAAAATGAGGAATTTTTCAATTTTGGTTTTCTTATTTATCCCAATAATTAAATAAGTGGCGACTCCATTGTAAAACTCTTAATCTAAAGGGGTCAATAATTAAATAAGTGGTGACTCCATTTCGAGAGGTAATAACATGACTCCACCCATTCACGTGGGTTTGGCCCAACACTCCATAAAAAGGGTTGGGGGCGCGGTCTCTCACAGATTGAGAGACCACACATCTTGGGCACATTGCGGAATTGGAGTGAAGATTGAAAGGCTTCCCAAGTCTAATCTTCATTTGTTTTGAATTTCGTTGCATCAAGGTACTCCTTCTTGTTCTTTGTTTTCTAAACTTCAGAAGTTGCCTGTTATCTCACATGAAAGAAGTAGATCCGTTTATTTTCCGCTGTGTGTTTTTTAATGAGATACAAAACTATATTTTCCATGTGTTTTCCCAACATTCTAACCTACTGATAGTATGTTAATTTAAGGTAAAACATGAACAATCAAACTTCAATACATTTACATAGACAGATAAGTACATCACGATTATCGAGACACTAGTAGAAATACTTCTCAAGGTTGCTTGCATTCCACGGCCAAGGAAGTGGCCTTTCTTCCAAATCTTCCAACTAATAAGCCCCAATTTCAGCCACGACGGTTACGCAGCACAAGCCCTCATAGTTCGAGGCCAGTTTTCCCAAACTTGGTTCCTTTATAATTCCCAGCACTCTTCACAAGACCAAATCTCTAGCGACAAACTCTTATGGCTTTACATTTCTATTATACCCTTTAGACAGCTTTTGCTGCTAGTCAGCCAATCGGATGGATGCTATTTCCCTATTCTCTTCTACAAGGTCCAATTGCTCGGCCATAAGCAGTTCATTCTCATTTAAAGAGAAGCTTGTGGTTCTCATATTCAACAAGCTAATCTTTGTTGGTATCACTGCTTTAGTCCCATAAGTCATGGAAAAAGGGGTCTCGACTGTGGATCTTCTAGGAGTAGTTTAATAGGCCCACAATACATTGGGAAGTTCCTCGGCACATCTCCCCTTAGCATTCTCCAATCTCTTTTTCAACCCATTAACGATGGTCATTTTGGTAGCCTTGGCTTGACCGTTGCTCTGAGGATGTGCCGACATTGAATACCTGCTCTTAATTTCGAGGTAGCCGAAGTACTTTCTAAAGGCCTTGTTGTCAACCTACAATCCGTTATCCAGGATCAATGCCTCTGGTACTCCAAACTGAGTTACAAAGTTCTTCCAGAAAACTTTCTGCACATTGACATCATGGATGTTTGCTAAGGCCTTGACCTCTAGCCATTTAATAAAGCAGTCAATCGCCACTATTTCAAATTTCCTGCTCCCAATGGCCCTCGGAAAAGGACCTACAATATCTAGCCCCCACTATGCGAAAGGCCAAGTGCTAGAAATCGGGTTGAGAATTCCTCCCGATTGATGGATGTTTGGGGCATGCCTCTAACATTGATCACACTTTTCACGTACTTTGCTGTATCCTTCTGCATATTCAGCCACCAGTACCCTTAAGTCATTGCTCAATGAGTGAAGGACCGACCCCCCGTATGGCTCACACATACTCCTTCATGAAGCTCAGCGAGAAGTCCATCCACGACTTCTGGGTGTACGCATGACAAGTAAGGCCCACCGAATGATCTCCAATATAATTTTTCTCAGCCGACAACCAAAATCTATCAGATTTCCTCCGTATCTTATTGGCATCCTTTTGTTCGTCGAGGAGTGTTCCGTCTAAGATGAATGAAATGATGCGGTCCATCCAGCTCAAGGAAACAACTACAGCTATGATTCAAAAACTCTCTTGATGAGTGATGCTCGAGGATTCTAAAGAATCCACTAAAATGATCTGAGGTATAGAACTCCTGATGGATGAAGCTAGGGTGGTCAGTGAATCTGCATGGCTGTTCTGTCCCCTAGAAATCTAGGTTAATTTCACCGATCCAAACTGTGTTTTCAACGAACAGACTATTTTCAAGTAATCTACCATTCTCGGATCCCTTGCGTCTAAATCTTCTTTGACCTGACTTACCACCAAGCGCGAGTTTGAACAAATTTCCACCTCTATAGCTCTTACCTTCATGGCTGCTTAGAGCCCAGCTACCAATGCTTCAGACTCAGCTTCATTATTCGAGTCTTGGAAACCCAGTTTGAGTGAATGTTCTACTCTTATACCCTCTGATGACTCTAGCACTATTCCTATTCCAGAGTCCCGAGCATTGAATGCCCCATCCACATACACCTTCCATGGCCAAACTGATACTTGGCACACCCTATGCGCATCTCCAACCACTAGAGTGAACTCGGCTACAAAGTTAGCCAGCACCCGCCCTTTGAAGGCATTCCTTGGCTTATACCTAACGTCGAAAGAACCCAATCTTGTACTCCACTTAGCTATCCTCCCTATGAAGTTTGACCTTCTCAACAAGGATTGCATAGGATGCTCGGTCAAAACGTACACCATGTGAGCTTGAAAGTAGTGCGACAGTTTCCTTATGGCATGCACTAGGGTCAGAGCTATCTTTTCCAAAGGCAAATACTAGGTTTTCGAGTTTACCAGGGTTTTTCTGACATAATACATTGGCTTTTGCGTACCATTCTAGAACTCTGATCAGCACTGCGCTCACCACATGCTTGGACATAGCCAAGTACATGTACAAGTCTTTACCAGGCTTAGGACTAGATAACATTGGTGGGTGAGCAAGGTAGAGCTTTAAGCTCTGGAAAGCACTGTCACTGTAACACCCCAAACTTTTTAAAGAAATTTTACAATGTGAATAATATCTCAAGTGAATTTTATGTTTTTCAATAAGGCTGTTGATTATTTTGTAGAGGTCTTTTTAATATTAAAAGCTTGAGGTGGCATTTAAGTGATTTGTGATGATGGGCTGAGTGAGGATTAAGGAAGAGAAGAAATTTAAGGGTGAAATGGTAAATTTCTTCCCAAGATATTTTTGTGATGAGTGGTCTATAATAACCCATACATCACCATACAGTAAGCCACACCCCCCCTATTTTTCTTCAGCCGCTTCTCCCTTTCTCTCTCCCCCTCTCTTCTCATATTCACTCTTCTTCTTAGTTCTTCCCAAATGATGACCAAACCTCCAAGCTCCCATATCTCATTCCTCATTTCTTTCTCTCCCTCTAGTTGAGACCTCCTTATTAGGGAGGATTATGTCCCCATTGGTTTTCCTAGTAGCTAAAACTCCATGAGATTTGGAAGTGGATTGAACCCAAGGTAAAAATCTAAGCTTTTATCTCAATTTCTTCTACGAGATCCTTTGGGTTTTTCTATTTAATGATTATTATGGTGAATACTTGATGGGTTTTGGTGAATAATGGAAGATTAGAGGGTTAAGATGATTTGGGTAGCAATAGTTTTGTTAAAATCCGAAAATTTCAATTCATTTGAGAGTTTTTGCTTTGATAAAAGGTTTTGGTTGATTAGTTTTCTAATGAGTATTTGAGGGTTGGTTTGCTAGATCAACTATATGGGTCTCGTTGTTGCATATGTTGATGTGAGTTGATTTTAAAGTGTGTTTCCTTTTCATTTGAGTGACTTTGACATATGTGAATGTGGGCATTATGCTTGTTGCATGCTAAGTGTTTGATAAATTGCCTACATGAGTTATGGGATTGAATTTCTCGCTTGCATTGTGATGATTGTTATCTGAGGTTATGGGTTGCATTCTTAGTTGTTAATGTGTGCTAACACATGTATCTTTAAGGTTAATCAAGTCTCAAAGCTTTTGGAATAGTATTAAATTTATAGTAACTTTCTTTTGGGACTCCAAATCTGTCCCTGACAGATTTGAGTCAGCTGCAATAGGTGATTTTTAATAAATTATAGAAACATCATTTTGAGCTGAATTTTTTATGGTACATCCTACACATATAAGAGCTTATCCCTATTTAATTTCAAGTTAACCGGATAACTTTTCATGGACCAAATGATTTTTACAAAATGGCTGGCCTGCTATGTATTGAATCTGAAAGTGCAATGAAAACGCTGAGATTTTGTGGAATTTACTTCAAATCTTTGTTGAATGGATTGGCTTGTAAATTCATGTGCTTTCTTTGACATGTGTTTTACTTGGTAAATTTTAATAATGGTTTGGTTTAATCATTTAGTGCTCAAAAGGGAAACTCATGAGATATGCTACCTCTATTTCAAATTGATGTATTTTATGTTATGTTTATATGTGCACAATGCTTGCAGTGGAGAATTAAAATGCTTTGGTTTTGTGCTGTGGCACTATGAGTTTGTATGCTTGTTTAGTTCTCGTTTGGGAATGGGTACTTGTCTTAGGTTGGGCAAGCTAGGCTTTAGTGTATTTGATTTGATTTAGGGAATCCTTTTCGATTTTGGAGACAAATGTGATGATAAACTTTGCGATAGGCCTTGTTATTAATAGGCTTGATCCTTATTTTTTCTAGGTTTCGAGATTCTTGGTGATGGACCTAGTGACAAGATTGGTTGATTTTTTTATGCCCGGTTGAGGTAAATTGGTTGGCTTTCCAAGGTAAGTAGCTTTTTAAAGGGATTTTTGGAAAATAACCATGTTGCATAAACATTGTTTTTGGGTTAAACACATTTTGAAAAATTATTTGTGGAACCATATCTATCTAAAAACTATTGTGTTGTAACCTTAATGTATATGACTATTTATGAAAAGTGCATCATGTTTAATATTGCATATGGGGAAATGCATGAATATTTGGCATGGGAAAGAAAAGCATCTTTGATTAAATTCTTGAGAATGGATTTTATGGATTTATTGCATTATTCGCCAAATTTAAAGATGCTTTGATAATTGGGAGAGTTGATACAAAATCTGTTTGACAAGAAATGAGTTTGAAGGCTTTGAGAAGCTTGTGAATATCTTTGGATATTAAAATGTTTTGTGAAACTACTTGGAAATGAACTGTGTTTTGAATTCATATAATATGTGAGCTCTTTATGTTTTACCCTTGTGCCGTGACGTGTGATTACCCGGTGATTACCTAGCTAGATACTATAGTCTGTGTGACATTGGTATCTTAGCACTCGTCTTTGTAATGGCGATGAGTTCTGTCTTTGTGACGGCGATGAGTTACGTCTTTGTGACGGCGATGAGTTCCATCTTTGTGATGGCATTGTCACGTGGCCTTGGGTTGGATTTTCAGGTTTTGGAATGGTGTTTGGCTCACAGTAAATAGTATGTAGTTTCATGTTGAAATATTTTGAGAAAGCTTGGTGCTACATTCTTTTAATCATTCTTGTCATTCTATTAAGAAAAATGGTTTTGCATGATCCAAATGGAAATTCCCAAATTACGAAATGTTTTGTAAAATGCTCATTATCACGAAACTTGCATTTCTCCCACCCCCATTAATTATGCTACTTACTAGGCTTTAGCTCATCCCACTTTCCAACAGTTTTACAAATAAATTAGCTATACGTCGGGCATGGAGCTTAGTTTATTGGTGGTGATTAAAGTACTATGCTAAGTGGGAGATTTGTGCTATAAAGTGTTGGTGACTCAACTTACTAAATTTATCGAGGCCATAGCTAATGTTACTGGAGATTGGGCTCTTGAGGTTTGTTAGCCTTGAGTGTGGTAGGCCTAGATTTTCTGTTGAGGTTGTGTACCTTAGAGAGGATCGTGACTTTGTGTTTATTTTATTTGGAGCGTTGGATTGTTAAGTACATTCGGAGACACATGATTTGTAGTTTGTATTGCTTGTAAATGTGTCATAGAGCTCTGACTTGTATTGTGGAGAGATCAATATATTTATTTACTTTATCAAATGGAATGAAAAGAAAAAGAAAAAAAAAAAGTTCCTATACAGTCTCTCTCGAAGGCTTGGTTTCTCATGCTTTGGACCCTTTTGGATTTGGGGCGTGACAATCACACTCCTCGGTCCATTGAAATCTATTCCATTTCCTCAGTATCTAGAAAAAAGGGCAACATTAGTCAGCCGACTTGGATACGAATCTATTTAGGGCCACTATCATTCCTGTGAGCTTTTGTACTTCCTTTGGATTCCTCGGTGGACTGAGCTGTTGGATTGCACTGATTTGGTTGGGGTTAACCTTGATTCCTCGACAAGTTATCATGTAACCAAGGAACTTCTTGGATCCTACCCCAATCACGCATTTAGCCACATTGGGGTGTAGTCTGTGCCTCAATATCTCAAACACCCAGGTCAAATTTAGCATGTGCTACTTTGACTTCTTTCTCTTGACTTCCATGTTGTCAATATACACTTCCACCATTTTATCGATTTGTAGCCTAAACATCCATGTAACCATTCGCTCGTAAGTTGCCCCAGCGTTCTTCAGACCGAAAGGCATGACCATGTAACAGTAATTACCTTTTAGAGAGATGAAGGACATCTTCTCCTAGTCTTCAGGAGCCGAGGCGATCTGGTGATACGTCTGGAAGGCGTCTAGAAAACCCATCCTCAAGTGGTCGTACGTGGCATCTACCAATTGGTCAATTTTTGTGATGGGGAAGGGGTCCTTGAGACTCGCTCTGTTCAGATCTATAAAATTGACACATGCCCTCCATTTTTCGCTCTTCTTTTTCACCACCACTGTTTTGGCCAACTAGTTCGGATGAATACTTCTCTTATGGCCCCGACTCGCTTCAACTTCTCCACTTTCTCCTTCATGGCTTCCACCTGAGGTTTGGCTGACCTCCTTGGCTTTTGCTTCTTGGGGGGATACAAGGGGTCCACGTTTAGCCTTTGCACTATAAACTCTGGGTCTACCCTAGGCACCTTGTATGGGTTCCATGTGAAGACATCTAAGTTCTGGACTAGTGACAATAGTAATTTCACCAGATCCTCGGTTGGAAGGCTCTTACCTACCCAAAAGTACCTGTCTTCATAGGGTAAAATGCAAACCTCATCCAACTCCTCTACACTATCAGCCACATTGGAATGCTCGGGGCTTTGTGATTGCTATAAAGGGTCCGACTCTATGTTCTCATTTTGCTTGATCTCATGATTGATTGC
Organism: Notholithocarpus densiflorus; assembly: GCA_030021035.2. Lineage (NCBI taxonomy): Eukaryota > Viridiplantae > Streptophyta > Magnoliopsida > Fagales > Fagaceae > Notholithocarpus > Notholithocarpus densiflorus. Next base: position 163,059 of record JARYZH020000379.1, read on the forward strand.
GGCTACCAATCATTGTCGAGCTACACTTTGATCTCCCCTCACCACTTCTATTCCTCGTTTGGTAGGGAACTTCTCCTTCAAGTGCAACGTGGACGGCACGGTGTGTGTGCAGCGCGCTTTACGGAGGGGGAGTACACCTTGGCCGAGTGGACCGGTGTGGAGAAAAGATAACAGAGTCGCCACCTAGTTTTATGGCCTAGGAACCATGTATATAATGCCCTTACGTGAAAGGACTGATCTTACTACTAGAGTATAGGTTCAGAGTTTAGGTATAGGGATGGAAAGGTGTTAGGCAACCAACCCCACCCGACCTATAGGTCGGCTTTCACTAATTGTGTCTTACATCTTAATCTCATTAAAGGTATGTTCAATATTGCATACTAAACTCAAACACACTAGCATACATATAAGCATCTAACATGGCCTATCATCCCAAAAACTTTAACATACATCTATCATGGCAACTCACATCAAGCCTAGCATACATCTATCATGCATATCATACTATCCTATCCAATATATCAAACAAACAAGATATCACAAAGGCAGAAACATAGGCATGTTAGAATCAAACAAGTATGTGATCATATCCAAGACAAACCTAGGTTACACATCCAATGTATACCATATTCATCATATCCATAACCAAATACATGTTCATGTGTATGCATGACTTACCTCACTTACCTTACTGCACCATAGCTCCTATGCATCAATGCATAATCATATCATATGCATGTTCATGGCACATCAAAGATTTAATTGCAAGGAAACCCTAATCTAACAGGTGAAGAACAGACAATCACATAAATGAAGAAACGGAAACATATACATGTGAAAATAAGCTAGAACAGAGATATATTAGACAAATAAAATAAAGAAATAGAAGCAAAAAAGGTTGAATTAGGGTTTTTGGGCTTGAGTACGCGTACGCATACATTGGGCCTGCATACGTAGCCCAACTATATGCGTACGCATACATAGGGCCTGCATACGTAGCCTAACTATATACGTACGCATACATGCCCAAAACCCTAACCAGAAACAACAAGAACAAAAACAGAGTAGAAACATAAAATGATAAATCTAACAACCTAATATGCTTTAAACGATAAAACAAAGAAAATGTAAGCTAAGAAAACATATTATATCACAAATAAACAAGAAAAACAAGAATTAAAAACAAGAAACAGAAAAAAAAAAATACTTAGAACGTATACCTCAAACACAAAGCTCATTGGCTTGATTTTGATCGTTCCCCTTAGTCACAATCAAATACAAAAGTAATTAGTAATCTTAAAACTCGAAGATCAAGGCCAGAAAGGGCCCCAATCAGAAAATATTGACTTGAGTATGTTTTTAGAAAAACTCCCTCTTTGATTTATTATTTCTAGTGAATTTTAGGTTTTCCCTTAGGATTTTCTGTGTTTTTGAAAAGGTACCATGTATGGCTCTTTATATTAAGAAAATGGGGGTTTAGAACAGCTCCTAGACGATGTGAAATTCATTCCAAACCTCAACTTTAATGCAGAAAACTTGTCTTTCATAGTTTCTGGAACCCTAGCATGCACACGCATACCCATGTATGCATACACATACATGAAGCTTGCATACGTAGGTTTGGGGCATGCGTACACATACACATGTCTGCGTACACATGCCCTAGGGTTTCCATGGCCTTTATTTTCCAAAAATTGTTTATTTTGCTCATAAAAGAGTTATATTTCCCATAAAAATCTTCCTCAAGTCAATTTCAATTTGATTGGGCCCTAAACCAACCTTGGGCTTTAGAATTTTACTATCATTAGGGAACGGGGTACGAGTCGTAAGGGTTACAAAATGTGGTGTCTACACACGGCCCTCATGGCATGGATGCATAGTCATGCCAAGATCGCCGTGTACGATGAGAAAGCATGAACCACTATAAAATTCACCATCACCTCCTTCCCTTCTGTCACTAAAAGGAGCTTGATCTGTCCTGCGGGCATCACCATTTTCCCATCAAATCCCACTAACGGGGTGTCATACTTGATGAGGTCCTTATCTCTCAAATCCAACCCCTTATACAAATAGGGGTACATGATCTCTGCCTTACTCCCCTGGTCAATCATAACCCTCTTCACAAGGAACCCCCCAATCCAAGGGTCATGATTAGCACATCATCATGCGATTACGTTGTTCCCTCAAGTCGTCATCATCAAAAGCTATCTTTTCCCTACTCGACTTAAGCTTCTTCCCAGGATGGTCAACTACCTCTAGTTCTTGATGAGGAGTTATGCTAAGTATCCCCCCTTGGCAGCTAGCGCTGACCCCAATCAATGTGGCATGTATGACTTCGATTATGTTGAAAGGATGTGGCATTGTTCCTCCTCGGCTTCCTGACGCCTATCCTGTTGTAAAGCTCCCTTGACCGACCATGTACTCCTTGAAATGCCCCGCTTTAACCAACTTCTCCAAGTAATCTTTGAACATTTTGCATTGCTTGGTAGTATGCCCCTTTTCTCGGTGATAAGTGCAGTACAAATTTTGGTTCCTCTTGGCCAGATCTCCGCTCATGTTACTGGGCCAGCGGAAATAAAGCTCATACTTGATCTTTTCTAAGATTTTATATACAAGCTCTTTAAAAGTGACGTTCACCCCTTCTGCTCTGCTAACGAATCTATCTTGCCATTGGGTGAAATGACTTACATGCTCCACCAGATCCGTCTTGCCGTTGTAACAGGTGAACGGCAGGTGAGTGAAGTGTCTCAGCATCTCGGTGTGTTCTATTTCCTCGGAATAAGGTGACTGGGCTATCTTCCTTAATGCTCGGCTCATGGCGTTCATGGTGGCATTTTGGTGCCTATCCCTCTCTTTCCTCAGTGATGTCGATTTTCTATCTCTAGACTCATTTGACATGTCCCTTAATAGCCAAGAGTGACTTTGGTGCGATGATCTCCTTGTATGACCGCTTATCGAGCTATGGTCATGGGATGACCCTTCAGGCTACCTCCTTCGATGCCTACTTCTCGCTTTCAACTCCAACTCCCTAACTTGCCTTCGCAAATTTTCTAGCTCATGGTCTCGTCACTATGGTACAAACCTTCCGACACGTATGAGACCGTCCTTTCTCCTTTAGACGACACTGCATGCAAGTAATCCTGAGTCTCTTGTCCATCATGGCTGCGGTGCTCCCTTCTAGGCTCTTGCTTCACCAACCTAGGGGCCAGGGATGAGCCCCTACATCGGTTCCCATCGAACCCCACTGACCCCTTACCTGCATGTTCTCCCTCCATCAAGTTACTACCTCCACCACCTCTAGACCTTTAGTGTAGTAGGATTTTCTCACAGATGGCGCCAATTGTGGTGGTTTGTTCCCAATAACCTTGGGCTATTGGGCTTGGACCCCAAATTTATTTGTACTTTAGATTGGGCTTATGCCACAGTGGGAGGTCCAAAAAAGTGATTATTGATGTCTCTAATGGTATACTAGTTTTACTTTGGTACTAAACTACCTTGGTTTTGGCTAAGCCATGAAGGTTGTCAAGCAGTCGAGCCCCCTTTCTGAAATCTGAATAAGATTTCCTTCTCCCTGAGATAGGTTTCTCCTCACTTCTCTCATGTCTCTCTCCCCATTTTTTCCAACCCCTTCTCTTTACCCCCTTCCTCTTATTTATACCCTTCTTACAGTGGGGTAGTCATGATGGAGAAATATTTGGCATATTAGTGGGTCCCTCCAAATCGTATCACTTGTCACCGAGGACCCATCCTCTGTTGTTGATGTGACCTCCTAGTAATTTTGTGCCAGACGCTGGATCATGATGCTCAGTGGACGGATTCCCCTAAAGCATTACTTCTTGTTCCCGACATACTTTTGGAGACTTCCTTATCTGCTTAGCTAGCTCCACGCATTTCAGCTATATGGGCCTTGGTTGGGCCGAGGTTATTCCAATGGATGTGGGCCTAACACTACGGGGATTGGCTTGCTATTCTCGGTTCGTACAGTTTTTATTTATTTATTTTTAATGTGTGTGCATATGTATAATTCAGCATAATCTACACTGAAAATCTACTAAAAGCTAAGTAGTTTTTGGGTTTTGTGGGGCTTTTTTATTTTTTATTTTTAATAAATGGTTGATCCATATGTTATGATTTAGCTGAAAGCTTGATTAAGTTGTGCATGCAATAGGTATGTTACGCATGTAGGTTTGGTTTGATATTTCTGCAAATTTTAAGAAAGTATTTTAGCTTGTTGGTTTGATTGTTTGTTATTAAAGCTTTCCATAAATTCTGAAAGCTTATGTGTGAATTGGGTTATTGGGTTTAGAACAACATTTATTATTTATTTATTTTAATTATTTTCATGTATGCATTTTTGGTAATTTAAATGCGTAGGTGTTCTTTTTTAGCTTGTTCAATAATATTCTGTGTTAGAGCTATTATTGGTTCTAGCAAAAAGAGCAGAACTCTTACTGGCAAGGCAAGGTATTATTTGTTCTAGTAACGGTTCAAGCAAAAGAATATAATACCTTGCATGCATATGATGCTTTAAGTTTTGCCAGTCCAATATAATACCTTAATACCTTGCATGGCAAGGCAAGGTTCTTTTTTTCTTGTTCAAGAATATATTCTTTTCCTTGAGCTAGATCTAGAACTTATCCCAAGTAACTACTTTTCTTGAACAAATTTGCAACAATTTTATAATTTCAATACTTAATTATAAAACTTATGGATTATACTACTTTCAGTCACCTTTCTGGGAAGTTATCCACTCTGATTTTCCACATGCTATGTTTAGATAATTTTGGTAGGTTTATAAAACAGAATTGGGAGATTTATTGGTTTTGGATAAATTTTGCTGTAGGAAGAGGAAAATCGAATGAAGAGCTTGAAGGAATGAATGTTGCTAAATGGTTATGCTCAAACCATCTCTTTTGAGGTACCCATTTTATTATACAATTGTCAGGTATTTGTAATTTTAACTCTCTAGAGCACTTTCTCTCTGAGCTTCTTTTACTGTTCAATTTCTTCCTCTGTTTTCTTCTTACGTTTTTCCATGTTTCTAGCTGTTCTTGCCTTATTCTTTGAATCTATTTCACTTTTATCTTTTACTGGTGTTTTTTCCCGTTGCTGTCAATATTGTCTCCTTCTCACCTGCTTATCACTCGTGTTGTGTTTAAGTAGTAATTTTTTTCGAACAGTCAAAAAGGCAAAGTACAGGAAGTAGCAATTAGCATATCTGATACAGCAGTGATAATTAAAAGCAAAATACATTAACACAAATAATGTTCATAAATAATGAAGCTGACTCATTAGCATATCCATCAGCTTCAGGTAGAACTCTTCTTTAACTCTTTGATCCTCTAGGTAGAAATATAGACCAGGTAAAGGGGTGGCCAAACTTCTTGTTAGGAATTTAACCTAATTCCTAGATATGTGAGATGTGACTAAATCCACAACACTCGATTTCACTATTATTAAATCAAATACAATATTCTCTCAAGTTTATGTTTAACTTGAGATTCACACCAAATACAATAATATTTTTCTAGGAATAATATAAACTCACTGGAAATCTTTAGTCACACTCAGAATACAACAACCATCTGTGGTTATAGTACCCAAAATATATCTCTAGATAAAAATTCTCTTGTGTATGCATGTCTTATGACTAAAGAAAATCTCTCTGTGTTCTTTGCTCTCACACACAATTTTTCTTTATGGCTTTCAACGGCATTCACAACTCTCTTTCTCTCTCTCTCTCTCAGCTTTGGCCACCATTAGCTTCCTGGAGTCTTGATATTATTACACTAAGAAGAGGTTTAAGTTGAAAAAAACCTTTTATGCATGATAAAGTGTCAACCAAATTGGATATGGATATTACAACCCAGCTAGGGGAAATTTGTTGTAGATATGGGTGTATACAAGTATAAATTGTAATATGTGAGTGATCTAACTTTGATAGAATAAGAATGAAGAGATAAAAAAATTAAAAAAAAAAATTTTAAAAAAGTCGTGTTTAAGTGGCTTACTCTAGCAAGCTTAATACTTATTTGAATGGAGGCTCTTACTTGGGAGAGGATAAGCAAAAGTACAAGCAAAATGTCGGGTTGGCTGATGCTTGAGTGAAATGCAAGTGAAGTGTAGGCAAATCTTGGATTAAATTGTTTCTGAAGAGATTTCCGGAGCAAGACCTTTTTGCTCAAGCGAGAACCTTCTCGCCTCGGGTGAGACAATTGTACTATGTGAAATTTCTTCTAAAACAAATGAGGGAAAAAGAGTTTTAGACCCTAATGACTAGCTAGTAGTAGCCAAGATAACGTTTTAAAGTGCTTTTAGAAACTAAAGTGACCTTTCAAGTATGCCTGTTCAATGACAACTATTCATTGTTTACAAACAGGCTTCCAAATTTTTTTTTTAGTAAAAAAAAAGAAAGATTTTTGCACACCTTTAGAGAATTTACTTGATTTTTCAAGTTTGCTTCTTGTATAATCTTGGCATAGTTGCATCTAGAAGACAAATTGTTCTCAATCCTATAGCAAATACTTTTGAGTGGAAGCAATTATTATTGACGCAAGACAAACCATAACAATTCAACCGAAAAAAAAAGTAATAATAATAATAATAATAATAATAATAATAATAATAATTTACTTGATAGGCCAAGTATGTATTGACCCCTTGTGATAAATTAATCAAAATTAATTAGCCAAGTGAATTAATTAAGTTAATTAACATGCAACGCGCGTAGTAGCACAAACAAATCACCAATTAAACTAAGTATGCAGTGGAAAATAAATTGACACGGTTATTTGTTTACGAATGGAGAAAACCTACGCGGAAAAAACCCCACCGAGTGATTTTAAGATCACCACTCCCGAGAATCTACTATTATCAAAACAAGCAGTTACAAGTAAAGGAATCACAGTACCTTCTACCAACCTACAGTTGAACTCTTACCCCAATACCCAATTGGACTTGTTCTGTAATGACAATCTCTCATTTCAATGCACGGCTCCCAGTTCGTGACTAACCAATTGCGCGGATCCCAGTACGCGACTTGATCACCAACTTGAGAAGGATGTTGGCTGCAAAGTTCTTCAATTCATTTAGACGATGAAGATCATGAAGTTGCTTGGTCACAAAACCCTACGGTGTACAAACCTAGCAGCTTCTTGAAGAACTAGGGCAAACTAGGTTTCCGATCACACTCTTCTTCACTCTTGTGAAATTTGCTCTTGTGCAACTGTGCGTCACCTTTTACGGCCCTTAAAACAATCCTTATATATGTTTAGGGTTGTGAGAAAAGAAAGCTCAAACATACATTCACGGATTGGATGAGAAACAGTCCTAAAAAACTGAACTTCATAAACCTCGATAAATAGCCATCTATCGAGCTAGCTGTCGAGCCACGGGTTTCAGCAGCTTTTAAATCTCGATAGATGCTAGCTGTCGAGTGTTAATGAACAGCACTTTCACACTTGATTCTTGGACAGACTTGCATGGCTTTAACACTTAAACTTAAAACCTTATTTCTTAAAGCATTAAACACATCCTAGATCTACCCAATTACAAGTAAATTGCGTTTTGTCAAAGGATTAGCCAATTACATAAAATAGTGACATATATTCCTATCATTGAATCACATATGTCCTAACATCACTTAAGACTTATTGTATTATAAAAGGAGATGTAATCACATTATATGTTCAATAATTTTCCTCCATTATTTGTCTTACTTCATGAAATTGAGGAAAATCCATGTGTTGGGTGATTGAGGGTGCATGTTGAGATTACGGTTTTCTTTTTCTCGAAAACATGCAGACATTAGCCCTCTTCTTCAAATGATTAATTGCAGTAAGCATGCTTACTCGATGTGGGGACTGCGACATTTCTTTTAGGAGCTGTTCAATAATAAGTGAACGACAAAAAGAGAGAGACACAGCAGTCATGCTCCTCACTGGTAATTTCACTGCAAAATGCTTCCTTTTGCAATAAATTAAATAGCTTACATTTTTTTTTTCTTCTCAATTTTAACGCAACTATTTTTTCAGTTGTTAGCACTACGATCTTCATGAAGAGGAGGTTGGCTGAAATCTTCTCTGAAACAGTTAGGGAAATTTGGAATGGATGGGAGGTTCGTGTTTTGGTCTTGCTCAGTCTCTTCTTACAAATAGTTCTCATCCTTTTGGGCAAGCGAAGGAAGTACACAGCCAAAAATTGGTTTAGAATATTACTTTGGGCTGCATATTTGTCTGCAGACTGGGTTGCGACTGTTGCACTTGGCGTCCTCTCCCAAAGAGAAGATCGTATGAGAAATCAGACTGTTCAACTTGGCGTCTACTCCCAAAGAGAAAGTGATAGCAAAAATCAGTCATTCAACCCCAGCTATTTCATAATGGCATCTTGGGCACCATTTCTTCTCCTGCATCTTGGTGGTCCAGACACCATCACTGCCTACTCATTGGAAGACAATGAATTATGGCCAAGGCGCTTGCTTGAGTTAGTAGTTCAGTTTTCAGTGGCATTTTATGTGTTCCTAAGGGCCCTGGTAGGCAACCCATTTAATTATCTATCAATTCCAATGTTCATAGCTGGAATAATTAAGTTTGGGGAGAGGATATGGGTTCTGCGTTCTGCAAGCAGTGATGTCTTTAGAAACTCCATGCTCCCTCGACCTGACCCAGGACCTAACTATGCTAAATTCATGGATGGCTACAGTTCCAAGAAAGCTGAGGGATTCAAGATTTCAGTGGGGGCAATAACTGATACTTCCACAGTTGTGAGACGCAACAATTTTCCAGATGCATTGCATGAGGCTTCTTACTTCTTCAGAACTTTCAAGCGTTTATTTGCAGATCTCATACTTAGCTTCCAGGATCGTGAAATTAGTATATCTTTCTTCAAACAAGCAGAACTGACTGGCGAAAAAGCTTTTGAGGTGATAGAGATTGAGCTCGGGTTCATGTACGATTTACTTTATACAAAGGCTAGTTTGATCCATTCTTATCTAGGCAGTATCTGTCGTTTTGTCAGTTTATTATGTACTATTTCTGCATTTATAGCCTTCCTGATCATCGATAAGAATGCTTACTCAACCATCGACAAGAGTATCACTTTTTTGTTGCTGTTTGGAGCTATTGTTCTAGAAATTTTTGCAGTAATTGTACTACTATCTTCAGATTGGGCAACACTTTGGCTGAGTAAGCACAAGAACCCAATGGTGGATGTCATCTCTAAAGTCAACTCGTTTTTTCAATCATGTTTTGGTATATGTTTTCTATTACCTCTGAACAAGAGATGGTCGAATTCTGTTGCGCAATACAATCTGATGAGTCGCTGCATCAAACGTAAGTCAGATGAAGGGAGTGGAATCAAGGATTTCATTAGTAAAATGTTGGAGAAACACTGGCACAAGAATTTGGAGCCTGTCCCTATTGATTTGAAAAGAAAAATCTTTGAACAGCTTAAGAACTCAAGCAGCATATCAGAGATCAGGGATTTTAAGAAATTATTTGCTTGTACTGGAGATGTTGACAATGAGACAAAGAAATGTATTAGTAACCTTGCTCTGAGCATGGAGGTAGACTTCGATGAAATCATTCTTCGCTGGCACATTGCAACAGATATCTGCAATTATATTAATTGGGGCAATGACTCAGATTCTGTCAAGAATTTAAAATGTTGGAGTAAATTATTATCAAATTATTTGGTGTATCTTCTAGTCAGGTGCCCTTACATGCTGCCCAGTGGGATTGGTCAAATCAGATTTCAGGACTCATGTGCTGAGGCTCTTCAGTTTATAAAAGAAAGAGAATATATATCAGACGAACGCAAAGCTTGTGAAGTGTTATTTAAAGTCAACACGGAAATTCATCCATCTCAGATAAAAGGTGACCGAAGCAAGTCGGTGCTATTTGATGCATGCATAATTGCACAATCTCTGCAATTCTTGGAGACACGGAATTATTGGGGGACTGAACAGAAGTGGGAGAAGATATGCCGAGTGTGGGTGAAGATGCTATCTTATGCTGCAAGTCAGTGTAAATGGAATTACCATGCCAGGAGGCTCAGACAAGGCGGGGAGCTAATCACTCATGCCTGGCTTCTGATGGCCCATCTGGGCATAACTGAACATTTCCAGATTTCACGAGGCCATTTAAGGGCTAAGTTGCTTCTGAGTTAGAAGGGTAGGTGTAATTGAAGGAGACTCCAATGCTAGTTTATATTTATCTAATTATCTGCAATTCAAACATATTGTAAAAGATTCATGTGAGATCTTTTTATATGTAAATATTAATTAAATAAAATTATTTAGTACTAATTAAATCAAGGTTAATTTGACACATTAAATACATAATTTGATGAATAATACCAACTTAACTAATGTTAATTTCATATAGAGAGCATTTGGCATTAGCTTAAAAAGGCACAAAGTTTTCAGTTTCAGCTAAATAAGTTGTTCCCAAACGGACACTAATTTGTTTTTAGAGAGTTTCAACCTATAGTGTCCGCTTCTGATGATAACTCTCTATCATCAGACCAAGACACCAATCAGTTTTTGATGTCAACGAAGATTAAGCCCCAGATCTCTTATACAACCATCAGAAACTTTACCAGTTGAGCTAACTGGAACCCACAGTTGTAATCTAATTTTTAATTTGAGTAAATTACAAATTTGGTCCCAATCCTTTGTACTAAATGTCAATTTGGTCATAATATTTTAATTGTGTCAATTTGGTCTCTAACATTTTCGGTGTCGTGTCAATTTAATTCTTACTGTTATATCTTGGATGGAAAAAACTGATGTGTTAAATGGAATAGTAAAAAATTATTTTTCATACCATATCAACTATCATTTGTGCTGCCACGTCAGATTTAAAGAAAAACAAATTAAAAATTGCAGACAATTAATTTCATCTCATAAATGGTTCTAAAATCCCTAAAAGTTTCTCTTTCTCGTTAGTAGTATAATCTCCATAGCAACCAAATGACAAATTATTGGTCTCTCTCAGTTATTAAAAAAAAGGGGCCATGATAATATATATATATATATATATATATATATATATATATATATATATATATAGGGTTAAATATACAGAATCAACTGCTATGGCAGTTACTGCCTAATAACTGCCTGGGTCTTGGACAATCTGTTACTTGTGGTCTGATTTAGGACACCTTCAACTGATGCTGTCTTGGCTTGCTCTCCACGTTTCCAGCCCCTACACAGTAGGTCTGATCATTAGGAAATTTAGGAACTTCTTTGTAACTGCTTAGTAACTGCCACTGCACATGCTGCACATGCACAACCCATGTCTCAGCAGACCATGGGGCCTCTGCCCATCCTCTAGCAGCCCACACAACATGTTCCCACACGTTTTGGAGAGGTTTGGCCTATGCTCAAGGCCTTCCAACAGCACTATAGCCCACACAGCATACCCATATGCAGCACACAACGTAACTGCCATTAGCCCACTAGCACTTGTCCATGCATTCAGCCAGCCCCAACTAGCCCAATGCCTTGCACACAACATTTTATCATTACAGCAGCCCAGCCCTACCTTGCACTCTAGCCACCAAGCCCACACACAAGGAACCAACAACCAAGCCACCAATGCCATGCACCACTACGTAGGGTTAGCACCACTTGCTGCTGCCCATCATCCCACCCATCTCTACCATGGCCTTGGGGCATCATGTGAAGCAAGGTGCCTCCACATGCTGCCCCTCATCACTGCTCATCGATCCAACTTGAGTAGGGAGACTGGGCTGGTCCCCCTCAAAGAGCCCTTAGAAGCATCACTAGTCAGGCATGAGGAGCTATGAGTGTGTTGAGAAAACATAAAGCCAAGTGATTGACTCAATGCTGCCCAAGCACCCTCATTCCTCATGCCATCATCAACAACACATAATGCTCCTAACACACGGCATGGTTGTGGGTTTGCAAATTGGATTTTCTAGGTGAGATTGACGTGGTCAAGAGAAAAAAGCTACATGACTGAATTTTAAGTGAGGAATTTAAGGAACAGCGCATCTAAGTACTATACTTAAGTTTTGTCATTTTGTGTTATACCCGACTATCGTGTTGGTTTCGGTTCTGGTCTAAGCTCGCTAGGATTCGATATCCCGCACCATCCTTACGGCCTGATGGGTCAATACAATTATATGATTAAATTTATTAGAAAATCTAAGATACATTCCTAAAGAATTTTCCTTAACGTTTACCGTTGAATGAAAGATACTTTCGAAAGGCCTCTACCTCAAAGGAAAAATACTAGTACTAGAAATTACATATGGTAAAAATAAATACATCATTGAATGCAAGATGGGAGAGCCTAAAAGTAAAATAAAAAGTCAATCATAACAAAAATCTTTAGTGGCCAACGCTACATTCCTCTTTCAAGTGGACGCGTCCAATTAGATAGATGTTGCAATTAGAATCATGTTCCCATAACATTATAAAGGTCCTGGTAGTACTTGATCTTGAAAGTTTCAAGCTTTCTATCAGCAAGGCCTTAATTAGCTCCAACTTTAGTCAAACTTCAAAGTTGTTCTTTCATCAGATTTTATGCTGTTTCTGTGAGGTAAAAACAGGGGCGGAGCCAGAACTTTGAGTTAGGGGAGATGGTTTTACTGTTTGTTATGTGCAGTGATTTCAACCTCTAATTCTATTACTTAGTTGCTGAGATTTTTATTTTTATTTTTATTTTTTTTTTTGTAGTTAAGAACAAATTTATTTTTGTTTAGAATTTTTTTAAAGGGCAGGGTTATTTATTTTGGATAAAATTAGTTCATTAAGCTTAATTTTGTTTTTAGTTTTACTGGTAATTTTTGTTGCTGAGCTAATTTTTTTTTTTTTTTTTTTATTGGCTTGAATATTTTGTTTTAGATTTTACATCTATAAATTTTTTTATGGTCACTAAAATGGGACATGAACAGTGCATTAAGGCAAATGCACAGTATTTTTATTAATGAACAGTAACTAGAAAATATTTTTTTATTGTTTTCAGTTTTCAACAAAATAAGCGGTATCCAAACGCACCTTTAATGTTAAAACCCATTCTCTTTTGTTTGTGTTTGTTTGTTTGTGTCTGTGTTTGTTTCTAAAAAAAAGAGAGAGAATTGGTAGAAGTGCTATTAGATCTATGGGTAGTGTTTGTTTCCTACATAACATAAATGTACTAAAATAATTAACTGGCGCTAATGAAAACATTTCACAAATCATTTCATATTAAGGACAACTTTATAGTTTTTTATGAGTAAGGAGTCAACCTCATCTATAACCATTGACAATGTCAAGAGAATTTAATGATTCCGTAACCGACGGATAGTAACGGGAAGATGACTGTTGCAAAGGTCATTTAAGGCCAATTAAGCCACAGAAGACGTTGAGGCCATCATAAAGTACCTAACGGCTACCATAAGAAAGACTCTATAAACTGGCCTCCGAAGACTAAAGAAGGTTACACAATCATTCTTGTACCTAATTTAAGTATCGGAGGGTTCTTGGCAGTTCTTTGACAGGCTTGGTCTATCTACCAGGCACTAATTGTTCTTCCATAAATTACCAGATGAGGAATTCAACTTTCGATCTTTGGCATTATTAGTTTGGTGTCGCCTATAGGAACTAACGCAATTTCAATTTTAATTGAAAGCAGTTGTAACTCTATCTGAATTCTTCATAACTCATGGAATTGAATGCATCAACCCTGCTTGATCCAAAAAGGAAAGCTACAAAATTTCATTAAGAAAGAGTATCATGGTCGATCAACGCAAGAAGAAAAGTCAAAACCAGATGAAGGACTAATGGAAGGAGAAAGAGATCGTCTGAAACCAACTTTAGGGGAAAAAAGGATGATCAATGAAGGACCGGCAGCTGGAGAATCATTCAAATCATTACAGAAAGTCTATCAAAGGCAGGTCAACAGTGTTCTGCTCACCAGCTTCAGTGGAGATCATGTGTACCCAAAAGGGATCATCTCTCTATTATCAATCACAAGGGTCCTACCCTACACAAATGACCAATGCTTAGTCGCCTAAAAGTAGCAACATTGACTTATTGCATTAAAGTAAAATTCCCAAATATTCATGGGATAGGAGAGATTCATGATGATCAACTGCTAGCACAAGAGAGACTAAAAACAATTCATTAGGGTTTTGCTTGATGGTCTCAAGATCTCTTAGGGTTATGTTCACTCTATGTTATACTTATATTGATTATGGAACTCTCTACATACGTCCTCCCAATTTTGACCTTGGGTACATCTATATTAAGGAACCATCTAAGGGGCAACTTCTCAAAGTGTTTTGGAACATTTGAGCTAGCATTTCTTTGGTGGCCCCTAAGAGTTGCTTGGCCTCCATATACATCTTAAGATGTGACTTGGGACAACTAGTACCATCAAACTTATCTAGGGTCGGAATCTTGAACTTAGGAGGAAGTCTTATATCTAGAAATAGGGAAAGTGAATGGTAGTCTATGAGGTCATCCAACCTTATGGACCTCTTTGTCATCTCCTCCATCTTTCTCATTTTCTCATTTATCATCTTCTCTTATTTTGTCATTGATGGATCCTGGTCAGTTTTTCCTTCTTCTCGATCATTCCTCAAATTTCGGAACTATTGAACCATGAGGTTCACATCCTCTCTTAGCTAAATCTGACTTGCTACCATCGTGTTTAGAAGCTCTTGAATGCCCATTTTCTCTTTTGTGTTCTGATTCTCATTTCCTTCTGCCATAGTGATGGAATCTTCTAAACCTATGTCAACTAGGCTTTCTTGAGAGTTATACACCCGGTTATCATGCTAGTACTGTGGAGTAGCTTATGTGTGTATGGGTTGCAAAACTATGATAGGCCTTGAGCTTGAGCTTGCTTGGGAGTGGCTTTCACTTTTGGGTTCTCTTTCTAATCTCCCTTCTAATCTTGACCAAATTCTTCCTTATAGAAAGGTAGGCTGGTTTTAATCAATCAAGGCTACATTCTCATCCATTTCAACATTTTAGCAAATAAAACCACATGCAAAATGCAGTGCAACATTTATTTGGACCGGCCTAAAGATAGGTTATATAGTCATTACATTGTATGGTGGGTTTGTTGTTTCAAGGTTTCCCATATTAGGACGTTACACCTCCCAACTTGTAAAGTAATGAATATTGCATTGATCCAAATGGCAGGGTTTGCCCTTTGTAGTCAACAAAAAATGATTAGGTGACTTTGGGCTATGAATTGGTGAGTTCACCATTAGGTACCTAACTCTAAGGAAAACCAGTGATCCATGGTTACTGCTACTAGATTTTTGAAATGGGTTCATGCATAATTGTTGTAATTTTATGGCACACACAATGACAATTAAGGAAAACTGTAACAAGCAATTATGGCATCTCAAAACTGTAACACCCAACATCATTCAAAACACACAAGGGTACATAATTGGTCATCCTAAGTTAAACATGAAGTTTAGCCCTCGACATCCTTAGCGAAGTCAGCACCCACTGTGGGAGACCGGGATTGGTGAACTCTTAAAAGAGTGTACATGGTACCTCTTTGGATTTAATTAAATGTAGAGTCACCACTTATTTTTTTTATTTACAAAAAGTAAGAAAAATGAATTAAAATCTGAATTTCATTAAATACCTCATATTTTATCAAATTCACAATTGGTAGATAGTATACATCGCTTTGGTCCTAGTTACAATCTAGGTAAAAATATAAAAAGTTTTGTTCCTAATACAATCTACCAAAGAAAATTATAAAACACTAATCTTGAACCAAAAATCTTTGATTCGGGGGTTAGGTTACAGAGTAGAAAGGTGTTAGTCACCCACTCTGCCCAGAAAAATCCGGTCTTCTAGACAATGAATGACCATTTATGTACCCGTAATCAATGACATATAATACATGCAATTATGAGATGCAACATGGAATTTGTTAGTTTTCCTAGATCTATGATTAAATCTTCTTTAGAAACCTTAGATCTACACCTTACTCTATGCAAAGGATTGAAATTTTATTAGAAAAATGTTAGATCTATTTTATTAAGAATGAAAAGATGACTTTTTTGTGAAAAAAGCAAGGTTTTCAGAACCGGACCGGACCGAGAGGTCAGACCGTGAAAACGGGAAACTGGGATGAAAACCGATTTTTTAAGCCTAAAAAACTGAAATTTTTTGTTAATTCCGTGAACCCCTAAAACCAGGGTTGGACCGCACGAACCGGTGAGAACCGTGCGGTCCAACTCCTTAGCAATTAAAAAAAAAAAAAAAAAAAAAAAAAAACAACAACAACAACAACAACAACTTAACACAATTTTATTCTTCTTAATTAAATTATCCATCTCTTACAAGGAATAAAAAAAATTATAATTAAAATCCTTCAAAAATATTCAATTTTACTTCAAAAATTAATCATAAATTTTAATGTTTTCATGGTTATTATTTTATTTTATTAACTTTCTTATTTAATTATTAAATATATGCTTGAAAATCATTAAATTTCTCACACATATATAGATATATTGTCAATTTTGCTATTTTTATAAATTTAATATCTATATTTAGGCTTTAATTAATTATTAAATTAATTATGACGTTATTACAGTTCGACCCCGGTTCGACCTCAAAAACCTTGAATCTCTCCCTTTTACGGTTCAATGAACGGTCCGGGTCTGAAAACCTTGAAAAAAGTTCAAATATGATTTTTAATGCAAAAAGAATGATGCTTTTGGTAAAAATCCTCAAAACTGATTTTTAATGTGCAAAACAATATTTTGAATGAATAGTATTCAGATCTGAGGTTTATTATGAAAAACTACAAGCGTATACGAAAAATGTTCAAATTTGGAATTTATTACGTGAAGAACAATGAGTTTTGACGATAAAATATAGATCTAGTTTTTTATATGAAAAAACAATGAGTTTTGAATGAAGAAAATATTCAGATCTGGTTTTTAATATAAAAGACTATGGGTTTTTAATGAGAAAAAACATATATATCTGGTTTTTATTATGTAAAAAAAATGTATTTTTAATGAAAAAAATACAGATCTGGTTTTTTAATAGGAAAACTATGAGTTTTTAATGAGGAAACACAGATCTGGTTTTGGATGTAGAAAATATGAAAAATTGTACATGAAATAATTGTAGATCTAAGATTAAAATTTGTGCACAATCAAGATCTAGGAATCAAAACATTTGAAGAACCCTAAATCTACGTATTTGAACATATGAATCAATAAAAGAAAAACTCTATTCTAAACATGTGAATTAAGGTCTAGAAAAGCAAATCGTGCAAAGGAATAAAATCTACATACTAACATTTCAAAATCAAACATGCATATTATTCAGAAAACATTAAAAGCAAAATTTATACCTGCATGAATTAGAGAAGATAAAAAGGATCTCTTTAGAAACTGGAGAGAAAGGATCTCTCTAATCTCTAAAAAGGTAGCAACAAAAATGGAGAAAGGTTTGAAGGGAGATGTCTACAGAAATTTTGGTCTAGTGAACATCAAAATAACGGAAAAACTTCAAAAGTCTCTCTAACATTAAAGTGGTTAAGGGTGCTGAATGATGGGCGTTTCCCTCTATTTATAGAGATGTAATTGACTTAGAAAATAAGTTAGATGTGACTTAAAAGTCAATAGACACGAAATAGCGTAAGGTTTATCTTTGAAACAAAAAGGATATGGATGAGCTTTTAGTCCCAACTACCGATTGGCATTTTTGAAGTGCCGATTTGGCATTTCAGCAAATTCGTCCAATTTTGGTATTGTGCACGTTTCTGACTCTTTTCAGTGTTTTTCTAAGTTTGAAAATGTACTTGGACGTATTCTAAAGTTATTTTCATGATAAAATTTATTCCAAAATGATAATTAGGCTTTTAAAATAATTATTTTTAGGATAATTACTCCATAAATCTAATTATCTATCTAAGTTTAATGTTTATCAACTTATTTATTTTATTCTCATGCAACAAATCACACTTTAAGAAAAATGCTTAACCAATCACAAAAATTCATTTAATTAATTTCAATTAACAACCAATCGAAATTAATTTCTATTAATCACACGTGAATGGTTTCACCCAAATGAATGCATGCAGACCCTTAAAACTTGATTTTGCGATATCTTTCGATCCGATCATCTAATTTAAAAATCTAATGTATCGTTGTGATTGTTGAAACCTCAAGATCATTTTCATGATATATGATGAATGATTTAGTGACTAAATGCAACCATAACTTTTGGGTACATAAAATGACCATTTTGCCCCCTTCCAAGGTTAAATTATGAGTGCGAAATGAGGTGTCTGCAACTGGCTCATTTAGTGTGGCAACAACTATTCGTCTATTGCTTGAAGTACTATAGATTCTTTTAATAACTATCTGTCGCTAGTTGTTATTCTTCCATAAATGCTTGTAACAAAAACTAGCTCTAGACAATACTCTTTGGCTTTGGACGATATTTTTTGCACTTATCAACTATCACCATGTTTTTAGCTTTGATGTTGAAGAAATTTTTTTAGGCAAAAATGTCTTTTTGGTCCCTACATTTTGGGCCAATTTCCATTTTGATCCCCACTTTTTTTCCCCGAATGCAATCCCCAAAATCAAAAAATCATTCTCATTTTAGTCTTTATCGTCATCTCACTAACGAAAATTGCCTACGTGACAAACAGAGTACACTATTAGCAAACTAAATGTTGACGTGGCCATTAAAATAATATTAAAAAAAATTGTTTGGCATTTTGAAAAAGCCATGTAAAAAAAAAAAAATTAAAAAAAAAAAAAAAAAAAAAAAAACGAAATTCTAAACATGAATTTTTGAAAATAAAATAAAAATTTTTAAGTAAAATTTTCTTTTCTTTTAATTATTTTGCTTCACATTCTTCACCATGCTCATGTTCTTCCCCAAATAACATGTTTAGTTGCCTAGAAAATTAATTTAAATTGAAAATAAATTAATTAATTAAACAAATGCAGTTAGCAATAAATTTCAGTTTTAAACATTAATTTTGTACTAAAATTTTCAACTTTTCTTAAATTTTTTTGGCAACCAAACACAAAATCACAAAACTTAAATTTATCAAACTTTAAAAACAAAACCCACACACAATCATTGTTATTTTCTGATGATGCCGTAAAAATCACCAGTGAGCCATACGATCTTCGCACGCTCGAAACAATCACCTGCAAGAAGAAAGATGATCTAACAGAGAGTACCGGTGTGGTACCGGCCAAATACCCTCCGAAGGTCAAGTTAGAACTATTCTCACAACTCTAGAGTGCTAGAGAGGGATAAATTATGTGTATCTTGATTTGTGAGGGTATTGGGGTTTTTATAGTAGTAGAAGGTTGACCTCTCTTCCTTGGTGTAGAAGTCTTTTCCTTATACGAATCCTCTTGAATAGTCCCAAACGTGATGGACAAGACATTTCCTTATAGAGAAGATCTTCATTAATGCGCGTATCTTCCGGAATCCTCTTTGTGCTAGGATTCCATTTATCTTGGGATTCTATGGTGGCCAAGTGTGTGTCGCAAGTATTTCCCATCTAGGGTTTCTGGCTGCCACGTGGGTACTCGATCTGTCCTTGTTGCATCCATTTATGCAGGGTTCGTCCATAATAGAACTTGCACGCGTTGGGCCTGTCCTCTATCGGCCCACGGATGTGGAACCGTCAGGCCCATTTCATGAAAATCAGTCAACCTAGATTTTTACCCTCTTCAGTTGCCCCCTCACCCCATAGGTCCGTCATCTTTAAGCGGAAGGACCCGTGGGGTGATGGTTCAAAGTTAAAGGGATGACGGTTTAAAGGCCTGTGGGTCGACGGTTTCAATACGGATTCTGTGAACTGTGCCTACCCCTGACAGGTTGTCTGGAAGCCATTTATGACGCATGACACATGTCGCTCTTTCATTGGATATTATCTCGGATCGAAGCGTCGCCTCGTCTTCCTTGCACTTCCTCTATAAATATCACACTTTTCTTTTCTCATTTCTCTACTTTCTGCTGAAACACATTGTCAGAGCGCTTCCGTCATCCTTGTCAGAGACCACTCCGTTCAGTTGCTGCATCCCTCATCAACGCCCTTCTTCCGTTCACTTCACTAACTTGGTAAGTACTCTCTTTTTCACGTCTCTTTTACCTTCAGATATACTCTTTATTTTCCTAGACTTTGTACCCCTGTCACCCCTTCTAGACCTGTCAGAGTCTTAGGCTTTGTCGTCACGTGTAGGCAATATTTAGTGCGTCAAGTAACCAATCAGTTGTTCATGACGGGGCAGATTACGAGGAAGTATACCCGTCAGGTCACAAAGACCAAGAGAGTCCAAGCGAAGAGAGGAGTCCGTTCGCCTCTTCCCCGTCCTCAACAAATGAGGATATGGAAATGGCTGACCCAGAGGAGGGTTCTGATGACGGTGAGGAACAACCAATAAAGTCCGTCGTAGGTGATGATGGACTTAGGGAGTTCATCATGCTACCGGAATGGACGATGAATTATTTTAATTCCACCATCAAGGAGAAACACTTCAACACTCTTAGGGCCAATTACCAAATTTCAGATAACATCCCCATCCATCTACCCTATAAGTCAGAGAAATGCTACTATGAATGGGTAAAAGGTGTCGGGGTATACGAACAGATGTTAAAGGCAGGATTTAGGTTTCCACTAAGCTCCCTTCACCGTGAGCTTCTCAAATACCTGGGCCTATCCGTCAACCAAGTATCCCCAAACGCCTTGAGGGTCTTCATAGCAATGGAGGTCCTGTACGGTGCTATGTCAAATGGTGCTAGGAGGCTGACGGTGCGGGAATTCCTCCACTGCTACCATCCAGATGAAATAGACAAATCAAGGGGGATATATAGTTTTGTGCCTAAGAGTCCGTTGTTGAAGGTTATATTTGAAACCCCAGACTCTAATAGGGACTAGAAGAGCCGTTATTTCTTCCTAGAGGGTGACAAATGGATGTGTCGTCCAAGGAACACGGAACACATACCCGTCGACACGACTTGGGGCATATTGCCTTTGTCCAGTATGCACCCATCCTAGTGTGTGAACTCTTTACATAACCGTTCAGTTTATTATAATTTCTTCAAACTTTTAATCGTCTTCTTCTTTGCAGTTCGACGGCGTCCACAAGTTGAACTTGAGGAGTTCAGCTTTCTTGAGAGAATTTTTGCCAAGACTAAGCCGGAGGAAAGGACTTGGACCAAACTAGTCACACTTGATACCATCCATTGGTATTGTGCCAAACCTGAACCAACACCAGCAACTGTCAAATACAACACCAGAATTCGCCAACGTAAGTCCGTCGTCCTCATTCTATTTGAAGGTTTTGATTTTTATCTTAGTATTTAACTTCATCCGTCCACCTCTACAGAAATGGAAAACGCTAAGAAGAGGGTAATGATTAAAGCACAGGCTGCCAAGGAAAAGGAGACTAGCGATGTGGATCCTAAGGCGACGAGCCCAAGCAACCCGTCCACAAAAAGGAAACAGCCGTCCAAAAGGGACCGTCCTCCCAAGAAACCCAAGGTCCCTTTGAAGCCCGTTGTAGGGCTAATGGCTGAGGGTGTAAAGACGGTCACCCCAGCGAAGCATGGGGCTGGCAAAGGCCCTATGAAGGCTCCGTCTACTAGTTAGGAGAAGCCACCTGTCCTCCTCCGTAAAGACTCCAAATATGCCTTGGAGCAGTTTTTGTCCATCATAACGTCGGAGGATTATGAGGACTTAGACAATCACTCCACGGAAGCAATGGGAGAGACGGGACTTTTTGCAATCGCTCAAGTAATCCTACCCGTCGACTTTCCGTCCGTCCTTTCCACTTGGCTTTCCATCTAACCCCCATTTTTGCGTTTCAGGCCATGATTATGATGAAAGGGCTGATGGGACGGTGTCTTAACCATGAGACAGCCTTGGAGCGTGTGCGGGCAAAGGCAGAGCTGACGGAGGATGAACTGAGTCAGCTCAAAACCTAGAAATCCACAATGGAGAAGAAGTTTGATCTTTCGGAGAAGGTAAGGAAGGAGCTCGACCAGAGGACGGAGGAGCCGAAGAAGGCCCTTGAGGATAAGGATAAGGAGGTCCAAGACCTGAAGGATCAGCTCCATCAAGCTAAGGAGGTGGAGATCCGTGAATACCGCGACTCCGACGCCTTACTGTCCGAGCTGGGAGACTCCTTCCTTGAGGGTTTTGACGATGCTCTACGTCAAGTTAAGAAAGCCTACCCTGACCTGGATGTGTCCAACGTCAAAGTTGAAGACCAAGGTCAAGCCTCTGTCATACCTGTCGCCTCGGAGGACACTAAGGATCTTTTTGCTGAAGATGCACCTCAAGGCGACGGAGAGTCAGCCTAGGCGCAAAATGCTCAAGGTCAAGCTGAACTTGTAGGGGATGGTACCCGTCAGCCAGTGTAGGAGAAGGAGGCTGACGTTCAAGAGGAGTGTTTTTTTTTTTTTTTTTTGTAAGTTGGGAGAACAATCTTTTATCCGTCAATATTTTCTCATGTATAAACAATTGCCCTTCAAGGGTTTTATATTTTTACCTTTCAATGATATTTATTTTGCTTAGTGGCTTATTCCGTAGTTTTTTTATGCAACGGGCCCGTCTTATTTGACCTTTTATGTTGCCAGTGTGATTTAAGCCTTTGTAATCTGGATATTTGGAAGGATCCGTCCATTTTATGGACATGAAACTTTCATCCTTTTTGGATGATCCGTCCATTTTACGGACTTTAGATAAACTTTTTATCCTTCATGGTCGTACCATCCACTTTATGGATTTAGTAAAGTTTTCATCCTATCTGGATGATCCGTCCACTTTATGGACTTGGTTTTCATCCTTCTTGGATGGTTCGTTCACTTTATGGACATACTTTTCATCCTATCTGAATGATCCGTCCACTTTATAGACTTGGTTTTCATCCTTCTTGGATAGTCCGTCCACTTTATAGACTTGGTTTTCATCTTTCTTGGATGATCCGTCCACTCTATGGACTTGGTTTTCATCCTTCTCGAATGGTCCATCCATATTATGGACTTGGTTTTCATCCTTCTTGGATGGTCCGTCCACTCTATGGACTCGGTTTTCATCCTTCTTGGATGGTCCGTCCACTTTATGGACATGGTTTTCATCCTTCTTGGATGGTGCGTCCACTTTATGGACTTGGTTTTCATCCTTCTTCGATGGTCCGTCCACTTTATGGACTTGGTTTATACCCGTCCACTTTTTGGACTAAGAATTTTCATCCTCTTAGGATGATCCGTCCAGTTTGTGGACTTTAGTTTACACCCGTCCACCTTTTGGACTTTTGTAAGAATTCAGATAGAAAAACATAGTTGTGTCTGAATATTCTTCTTGCGAAGGATCTCTAGTAGCGCCCATTACCTTCCGTAGTACAAGATCTCCAACCTGAAAGTCTCTATGCCTGACATTGGAGTTCTAGTGTTTCGCCATGAGATTCTGATACCGCACCAACCTTTGCTCCGTTGTTGCCCGAACTTCGTCCACCAGGTCGAGCTAAAGGCGCATGGCCTCTTCGTTCTTATCCTCGTCGTAGTTCTCCATCCGATAGGTTGTGAGTCCTACTTCTACTGGGATGACAGCGTCACTTCCGTATGCTAGTCGAAACGGCGTTTCTCCAGTGGGCGTTCTTGCTGTAGTTCGGTATGCCCACAGAACGCTTGGTAGCTCGTCCGGCCAGATACCCTTTGCCCCCTCGAGCCGGGTCTTGATGATCTTGAGCAAGGATCGGTTCGTGACTTCAACTTGCCCATTGGCCTGTAGGTGTGCGACGAGTAGTGATTGTTGATACCTAGCTCCGAATAGAAGTCCCTAAATGCGCTGTTGTCGAATTGCTTTCCGTTGTCGAAGACAAGCACTCTTGGTATCCCGTACCTGCAGATGATATTCCGCCAAACAAAACTTCGAATGTTCTTCTCCGTGATAGTGGCTAGGGCTTCTTCTTCCACCCACTTAGTGAAGTAGTCAATACCAACTACCAAAAACTTTAGCTGCCTAACTGCTGTCGGGAAGGGGCCCATGATATCTAGTCCCCATTGAGCGAATGGCCAAGGGGCCGTCATGGGGGTCAGCTCTTCGGACGGTCGCCTGATGAAATTACTGAACCTTTGACATTTGTTGCAGGCCTTGACATAAGCTTGTGCGTCCTTCAGCATTGTAGGCCAATAGTATCCTACTCGGATCAGCTTGTGCACTAATGACCGTGCCCCCGAGTGGTTTCCCCAGATACCCTCGTGGACTTCTCTCATTACGTAATCTGCTTCCTCGTGGCTTAAACACCTTAAGTATGGTCGAGAGAATCCTCTTTTTAAGACATCTTTTATCAGCACAAATCGTGATGCTTGGACCTTCATCTTCCTAGCAGCATCTTTCCCGTCTGGTAACACGCCAGTGCTCAGGTAGGATATCAATGGCATAGTCCAATTGCTTTCAGAATCTACTTCCTGCACATTCGTTCCATCATCAATAAGTGAGGAGACTTGAACAAATGACAATACCTGTTCGGGGACAAGCATAAATTCTGCTGAGGCAGCTTTTGCTAGACGGTCGGCACATTCGTTTTCCTCCCTTGGGATTTGAACGAATCTGACTTCGAGGCTGCTGATTTGATTCTTCACCTCTTCTAGATACCTCTTTATCCTTTCATTCTTGCATTCGTAGTCGCCATTAATCTGACTTGTTACCACCTGGGAGTCGTAATGTACGACCACGTTTTCAACACCTGCTGCCTTTACGAGGTCTAGCCCCACCACCAATGCTTCATATTCGGCCTCGTTGTTGGTCGAAAGGAAGTTTAGTCGGATCATGCACTCGATCTTATCCCCCTCCGAGGTTTGGATTACCACACCGGCCCCTCTTACTCATCTATTGGAAGATCCGTCCATGTGGATGTTCCACAGTGCGACGGTTTCTACCCCTTTGCCTTCCGATTGAGCAAATTTGGCAATGAAGTCAGCCACAGCTTGCCCTTTTATCGCAGTTCATGGGCGGTACTGTATATTAAATTCACTCAGCTCTACTGCCCATAAAGCCATCCGTCTGGCAGCCTCAGGGCTACTTATGGCTCTTCTCAAGGGCCGATCCGTCAAAACTACGATGGTATGTGCCTGGAAGTACGGCTTGAGCTTTCGTGCTGCAGTTACTAGCGCGGAGGCCAATTTCTCCATTTGGGGGTACCTCTCTTCTGCTCCTCGAAACGCCTGGCTTATAAAGTAGACGGGTCTTTAAGATCTATTTTCCTCTCTTACTAAGGCCACGCTGACCGCTGCTTGCGAAATTACTAAGTAGTGGTAGAGTTCTTCCCCTGGTTTGGACGGGCTGAGCAATGGCGGAGATGAAAGGTATTTCTTCAAATCTTCAAAGGCCTACTAGCACTCGTCCGTGCACTTGAATGATTTTCTCAGAGTGCGAAAGAATGGTAGACATTTGTTCGTCGCTTTCGAGACGAACCTGTTCAGGGCTGCAATTTTGCCATTCAAGCTTTGCACCTCCTTGACCGTCCTCGGTGGTTCTAACTCCATTATGGCCCGTATCTTCTCCAGGTTAACCTCAATACCTCTTTGTGATACCATAAAGCCCAAGAATTTCCCCGCCGTCACTCTAAGCGCGCACTTGTTAGGATTCAGCTTCATGTTATATAACCGGAGGGTGTCAAAGGTCTCCTAGAGGTCGTCTAGGTGATCATCTTCATGCAGGCTCTTCACTAACATGTCATCAACATAAACTTGTACGTTCCTCCCAATCTGGTGTGCGAATATTTTGTTCAATAATCTCTAGTTTGTCACCCCAGCATTTTTGAGTCCGAATGGCATCACCTTGTAGCAGAAAAGTCCCTAGCTGGTAACAAAAGAGGTCTTCTCTTGATCGGCTTCTTCCATTTTGATCTGGTTATAGCCCGAGAAAGCGTCCATGAAGCTCAAAAGCTGGTGTCTTGCAGTTGAGTCTACCAAAGTATCTATCCGTAGGAGTGGATAGCTGTCCTTAGGGCAAGCCTTATTGAGGTCCGTGAAATCTACGCACATCCACCATTTTCCATTGGCCTTTTTAACCATGACCACGTTTGCCAACCAATCGGGGTTGTACACTTCTCGGATGAAATCTGCCTCAAGCAACTTTCAAACTTCCTCGGCTATGGCTTTGTCTCGCTCCTGAGCAAATACTCGTTTCTTCTGTCGAATTGGAGAGAATGAGGGTGACACATTTAACCTGTGAACTATGATTGAGGGGTCAATCCCTGGCATGTCTTCGTGACCCCAGGCGAACACGTCTTGATTGTCTCTTAGGAATGCCGTGAGCACTTGGCGCACCGGCCAACTAGCCAGTGTGCCCATTCTAGTCGTCCGTTCTGGCCTTAAGTCATCAAGGGTCACTTCTTCTAGCTCCTCAACTGGCACCATTACTGCCTATTGTTCTTTTATGCACATTGTTTGCTGGTGATCGTCCATCTCTAACATGTCCATATAGCATTCTCGCGCTACCACCTGATTTTCGCGCAGCTCTCCTACTCCATAATCTGTAGGGAATTTGATCATTAAGTGGTAGGTTGAAGTTACCGCCTTCCAAGAATTGAGGGTGGGTCATCCGAGAATGGCATTGTAAGCGGACGAGCAGTCGACTACGAGGAATGTTACCTCCTTAGTGATCTGCTGGGGATAGTCACCCACCGTTACCGGTAATGTGACTACGCCGAGAGGGAATACCCTTATTCCTCCGAAACCAACTAGAGGTGTATTCGTTGGGACCAATTGTTCTCTGTCAATTCTCATCTGCTGGAATGCCGGGTAATACAAAATGTCTGTCAACCTCCCGTTGTCAACCAGGACCCAATGCATGTTGTACTCCCCTACCTGTAGGCTGACTACAAGTGCGTCGTCATGCAGGTGGTGAAGTTTCCGAGCATCTTCTTCCTAAAATCCGACGACGGGGTTATCGATCCGCGCCATCTTAGGTACGGAGCCTGTAAGTTGGACGTTATGGACCATTCTGTGGTAGGTTTTACGGGCTTTTTTGGAAGATCCTGCAGCGGTTGTGCCCCTTACGATCATTCTTATATCCCCTATGGGTGGTCTAGAGCGCTCGTTCTCTCGTCGCGGGGCCTGCTTTTGGGGTGGATCAGTTCTTTCCTTACTAATGAACCTCTGTAGCTTCCCCTATCTTATGAGAGCCTCTATCTGCTATTTCAGATCGTAGCAGTCGGCTATGTCGTGTCCGTGGTCACGGTGGAAGCGACAGTACTTGTTCCTTGACCTCTTACTAGGATCTCCTTTCAGCTTGTTAGGGAATGTCAGGGCTCCTTCTTCTTTGATCTGCATCAAGACCTAGTCTATCGGGGTAGTTAATGGGGTGAAGCTTGTGAACTTCCCAGTGGGGGGTTTGGAGCGTCTATCATCCCGTTGTTCCCCGGTTCTCGGCATCTTTCGCCCCCTATCCTGCCATGTGTCCTCCTGTCTTTCCCTCTTTCTGAGCTTCTTCTCGCGGGCTCTATAAAGCACATCCGACATGGTCTTTGGGTCGTTCTTATATAGTGAAAATAGGAACTTACCCTTTCATAACCCATTAGTGAATGCTACTACGAGTATCTTGTCATCTACTTCATCAATCGAGAGGGCCTCCTTGTTGAAACAGGTTATGTAGGACCTCAACGTCTCGTCCTCTCGCTGCATAATGTTCATCAGGCATGCAGTAGACTTCTTGTACCTGTGCCCTCCAATGAAGTGCGAAGTGAACTGGGCACTTAGCTCCTTGAAAGTACTGATGGAGTTAGGTGTCAACCGGCTGAACCAGATTCTCGTAGCACCCTTCAGCGTTATAGGGAAAGCCCTACACATGATCTCATCCGCTACTCCTTGAAGGTGCATCGAGGTCTTGAAAGTCTCCAGATGATCTAGAGGGTCCTTATTTCCGACATAGCTTTCAATCTGCGACATGCGAAACTTCTGTGGTAGGGGGAAGGAGTTGACAAACATGGTAAATGGCAAATCAGTTCGGTGGACCAGATCGTCTAGGTCACTAGATACTTTTCCCCTGAGCTCGTTCATCATAAAGTCCATCTGTTCTTTCATCATCTGCATCTCCGTGACAATGTGGGGTGGATCTGTATCAGCGATGGATGGACAGCTCATGTCTTGTCTTTTCGGCCTGCTCGGGGTGTTGCTACCCTCCGGCCCTTCTCAGTTCCTCCGCTCAACACTGGTCCCTTCTTAATCTTCCTCTTGGGTTCCCATCACTGCGTTCTTCTGCCATAACTATTCCTCTAGGTCATGGTTTTCTTTGGTGAGACGTTCCACTGCTGTCATGAGGGTTTGGACCTGCCTTTCCAGGGCAGTGGGTCGCAACTTGTCTCCCTAAACGTTGTTGGTGGTTGCCATCGAGCGAGTAAGTACCATGCAACTCTTTTTTCGGGAAGAGTTTCTATGGCTTTCAAGTCACAGTTTTCCCACAGATGGCGCCAAATGATAATACCGTAAAAATCACCAGTGAGCCACACGATCTTCGCATGCTCGAAACAATCACCTGCAAGAAGAAAGATGATCTAACAGAGAGCACCGGTGTGGTGCCGGCCAAATACCCTCCGAAGGTCAAGTTAGAACTATTCTCACAACTCTAGAGTGCTAGAGAGGGGTAAATTATACGTACCTTGATTTGTGAGGGTATTGGGGCTTTTATAGTAGTAGAAGGTTGACCTCTCTTCCTTGGTGTAGAAGTCTTTTCCTTATACGAATCCTCTTGAATAGTCCCAAACGTGATGGACAAGACATTTCCTTATAGAGAAGATCTTCATTAATGCGCGTATCTTCCAGAATCCTCTTTGTGCTAGGATTCCATTTATCTTGGGATTCTATGGTGGCCAAGTGTGTGTCGCAAGTATTTCCCATCTAGGGTTTTTGGCTGCCACATGGGTGCTCGATCCATCCCTGTTGCATCCATTTATGTAGGGTCTGTCTATAACAGAACTTGCACGCGTTGGGCCCGTCCTCTATCGGCCCACGGATGTGGAACCAACAAGCCCATTTCATGAAAATACGTCAACCTAGATTTTTACCCTCTTCAGTTTCCTATATCTCCCTCTCTCTCTCTCTCTCTTTTAGATCAGTCTTTCTCTCTCAGATTGGTGGGTCTGTGGCTAGATATCGGTGTCTCTCTCTCTTTTGAAACTCTCAGTCTAACCTTCTCTCTCTTTGATTTCCTTTTTTGCCTCTCCCCTTCATGTTTCCTCCCATCTCCACAACCTCTCATGGCTTTAATTTGGGTTTAGAGAGAGAGAAAGAGAGATTGTTGTGGTGGTAGTTGTGAAACAAAGATCGGTGGTGGTGGTGGTTGGTGGTTGTGAAGTAGTAGTCAATTGGGTCTAATGGTGCGTCATAGGGTGGGTTTGTTGTTGGAGTGGGTCGTTGTTTGTTTTGGTGATTGCTAATTATTGCATTTGAGATGTGTTTAGCGTTTTGGTGATTGTTGGGTTTTTGTCTCAATGTGAAGATTGCTATGTGTGTTTTGCATGTTTGGTTGCTAAGAAAAAATAAATAAATAAATAAATTGATTTTTTAATTTTCTAGGCAATCAAAAATGTTATTTGAGGAATAACATGAAGAACATGTTATTGCAAAAAAAATAATGAAAAGAAAAATAAAATTAATTTAATATTTTTATTTTATTTATAAAAAATAGAAGTTTAGAATTTGTTTTTATTGTTTTATCTGACGTGGCATTTTAAAATGCTAAATAAGTTTTTTTAATATTAGTTTAACGGTTACATCAGCATTTCGACTGCCAGCAATGTACAATCTGCCACATAGGCAATCTCCGTTAGTGAAATGATGATAGGGACTAAAATGAGAACGGTTTTTTGATTTTAGGGACTACATCCAGGGAAAAATAGTAAAGACTAAACTAAAAACTGATCAAAAATTTAGGGACCAAGAAGACATTTCTGCCATTTATTTATTAGTCATAGAATAGTGTGTGTATATATTTCACCCGGTTATTTGTGTGGTTACTATAGGATTTTTTGTCCATTGATTGTTTCTCAATTAATTTTGCAATTGATAGTCTCTTCGTCCAATTTTTCTTTTGGTTGTATATTTCTCTCTTGAGCCTACCGTTTCTACAGTTTCATATTGATGTTACCATTTCTAGAATTCATGATTATGCCGTAAGACCTATCTAAGTCATCCATCTCTCTCTTGTTTAAGCATTTCCTTTTCTCTTACATGTCTGTCAATCGTTATTGAATTGGGTAGAAGAGAGGCAAGGCATCAAGCATCGCTTGCAAGTAGAAGTCCAACTTAAAGCTAAAAGGTGACAGTGAAGCTATAAAGTCTAAATTCTAAATGTTCCAAGTGATTTGATAATGAGGACCACTTGAAGATTTAGCTTATATTTAGAACTAAATTATGCGTGCTGTTGTGGGGAATATTTTTTAAAATATGTCATTCTATTTCTGTATGTGTAAGTACACTGTAATAGAAACAATGTCACCATGCTTTTAGCTTGCCATTGAAGAAATTTCTTCTTCTTTTTTTTTTTTTTTTTTTTGAGAGAAGAAATCTATTTTATTAGTGATAGAATCGTGTGTGTGTGTATATATATATATATATATATATATCACCCGCATATTACACGAGTTATAGTTAACATATAATAAATTAAGGGTTAAATTTGTTCCACGTAAACTGTTTTATATACACCGTCATAGACTATTATCTTTAACAATACAACGATTGAGATGCCTTGCCTCAATACAAGGGGGATACTGCTGTATATGCGCAAATTAAAACGAGAAAATTGGCTTGACCTTTAGACAAGTTTCCATCACTGGTGACGCTTGAACTACAAACCTACGTTACTTCCAATAGCCATAATAAATGAAGCCAACATCTTTTGCTGAATGAAGCAAACATCTTACTATTTGTCAACAAGAAAAGAATATTCTTTATAGGTGAGCTTGACATCTTGTTCTTTTTTCTTTTTTTTTTGAGGGGGAAAAAACTCACTACAAAAAACTGGACCTATAGTAGCGTTTGTGAATCACCACTATAGGTACTAAAAAATTGGTCTATAGCAGCGTTTTAGAACGCCACTATAGGGCAGACCTATAGTGTCGTTCTACAAACGCCACTATAGCCAAAAACCACCAACAAAAAAAATTTGGTAATCAAAAGTTTTTTTTAATTGAAATTTTAACTTTTAAATTTTGAAAGCATTAATATTAATGCTTTCAAATTTTGAAAATTAAAATTTCAGTTTTAATTGAATAAGAAATTCAAAACAAAAATACAAAGCCAGCAAATTCAAATTCAAGCACAAACCCATAAAATTCAAAGTCAAATACAACACAACATGCTCCAAAATACAAGAACACAATCTCATAAAAATCCAAGCTCAAGAACACAAACCCAGATTTAAAAATAAGTACAAGATCAGATACACAATAGCACAAATCCAAGAACACAAACCCAAATCTAAACATAAGTACAAGATCAGAAACATGAACATAAACAAAAACATTGCTAAAATATTTGCTTCATTCAAAATATTCCTTCATTTTCTTACAACCCAAACAGGAAAAAAAAAAAAAAAAAAAAAAAAGAAGAAGAAGAAGAAGAAGAAAGAAGCAAGATCTACTCTCAACAAAAACCCAAAAAAAGCTAAGAGGAGGGGAAGGGGAAGGGTCTCACCGGGTTGGTGGTGGCATGGTGGGCTAACCGGCGGCATGTGGGTTGAGCGGCGGGCTTGGCGGCATGGTAGGCTTCACAACGGCGTGAGAGAGATGAGAGAGTTTAGAGACTAAGAGATGAGAGAGTGACCTCGGAGAGAGTTAAGATGAGACCCATTTGTTTTGTGTGTTTATGTGAATAGTTAGTAAAGTAAAACATTTGGAGAAGCAAAGTGATTAGACTTAAAGTAAAACATGTGGAGGAGAAAAAGAGAGGAAAATTTAAAATTTAAAAAAAAAAAAAAAAAACTAAATATAAAACTTCTAAAATGGGACACCAAAGATTTGACAAGATGAATTCAAAATTCAAACTTTCAATTTTACTTTCTTTTTTTCTTTTTCTTTTTTAAGTTGGACATATAGCCCTTTAAAAAAAAAAAAAAAAAAAAAAAAAAAAAAAACCAAAAAATAAATAAATTAATAAACTAAAATAAAAAGTGCCTAAAGTGGCATTTGACAACTGCCGCTATAGGTCCTACTCTTACAAGGGCCTATAGTGGCGTTTGTCAAACGCTACTATAAGTCTTTTTTCTCCTCTAGCCCTTGTTAAAAAAAAAAGTGCCTATAGTGTCAAACGCCACTATAGGTCTTTTTCTCCTCTAGCCCTTATTAAAAAAAAAACCAATCAAAAGTAAATAAATAAAAACTAAAATAAAATAATAAAATAAAACTAAAATAAAAAGTGCCTATAGTGGCGTTTGACAACCGCCACTATAGGTCCTACTATTACAAGGGCCTATAGTGGCATTTTATCAAACGCCACTATAGGTCTTTTTTCCTCCTCTTGCCCTTGTTAAAAAATAAATAAATAAATAAAGTGCCTATAGTGGCGTTTGACAAACGCCACTATAGGTCCTTTTTTAATTTCATTTTTTTTGGTTAGTTTTTTTTTTTTTTTTTTTTTTTAAAGACCTATAGCAGCATTTGTAAGACAAGGACAAACACCACTATAGGACTCCCTAAACGCAACTATAGATATGCCAATAGCAGCGTTTATAGAAAATGCCACTATAGGCCCAATTTTTTGTAGTGACTGAACTTTATAAATGTAAACGTGCTAAATCAGCTTGTACAATAGGAAGAATGTGTGATGGAACATCCTCAATCCACAGTAAAAAATCTTGTATGCTTAAAGCATATTTAGCCAGACTATGAGCTACAGCATTGCCATCTCTTTTAGTATGAGAATATAGCAATTCATCAAAGTTTTAGGAAAACCTTCTGACATCCTCAATCAGTAAACCCGAAGGTGTTAGGGGTTGTGTATTCTCTCGCAAAGCTTGTATCACTTCAATTGAATCTCCCTCCAAAATAACGCGTCGAAAACCAAGGTCTGTTGCAAAGGATAGGGTTGTTGCTGCTGCCAAGGATTCAATCTCCACTGCCTTGTAAGGTTGGTGTTTTATCTTTGCACATGAGGCAAGCACCAAGCCATTTACATCTCGAACCACCACACATATACCAACTTTCTTCTTTTTTGGACACGTCGCTCCATCAAAATTTATTTTCACCACGTCCATTGGAGGAGGAAGCCACTGGTTTTGTGCTGATCGAATAACTCGTTGCTTCTGAAGCTCCAGCCCCTGTCTTGTCATGTGGAACTCGTCCAACTTGATTCTTGCAGCAGCGGCTATCTGATGAAGATCACGAGCAGAACGAGTCTGGTTCCTTTGATTCAAAACTGACCATGCGGTGATTGCAAAAAGATCCAGCTGCTTACCCTCTGCTATTATCCATGAAACCAGGTCTTTAAAGTCTGCAAAACCGATGAAATTTCGAAACTCCCATAATGATTGATCTGCCCAGACAGTGTCAAGCTCGGTGCAAGTCCACAAAGCATGGAGTGGGTCTTCAACTTCAGCTTGGCAACGGTCACAGATTGAATTACCAATGATTGTGCGTCTCATCAAGGCTTGTTTTGTTGGCATGGCGTTTCGGCAAGCTCTCCATATAAACATCTTAACCTTCTGCGGTACTTGCATCGACCAAATAGCTTTCCACACATGTTTGTCTTGAAGAGGAGGAACCTGGTTAGTGGCTTCCATTTCAGCTTCTTCTTTGAGGAATTGGTAACCCGATTTACATGTATAGACACCATTGTTTGTGTACGGCCAGAATAGCACATCCTCTGCTTCCACATGACTCAAAGGCATTGACTTGATTAATTCAGCATCTTCCTCCACGAATAACCCATCCACCAAATCTGCCCTCCATTGCCTTGTGGTTTGATCAATCAAGCAGGACACAGTAGCGTTTTCAAAGTCTTGTATAGGACAGATTGAAAGGTTTGGTGGGTGTTTTCTAGGCAGCCATCGCTGCTGCCATATATTTATATTTTCTCCATTTCCAACCCTCCATCTTTCACCCTTTTGAATAATATCCCTTCCTCTAAGAATACTCTTCCACGCATAGGATCCCATTCTTGAGTCGGCCGCTTCCATGATTGTAGAGTTTGGGAAAAAACGGGCCTTAAACACCTTATAGAATAGAGATGTTTTGTTGTGCAGAAGACACCATGCTTGCTTTGCTAGTAAAGAGTCATTGTATAGTGCTAAATCTCTAAAACCCATTCCACCCACTGTTTTGGATTTTGTCATGTCCTCCCACTTAATCCAATGGATCTTCCTACGCTTACCTTGTTGACCCCACCAAAATTTTTTAATTAGGGCTTCAATTTCATGGCACAATCCAATGGGTAATTTAAAACAACCCATTGAGTATGTGGGAATAGCTTGTATGACTGACTTTAGTAGCACTTCCCTACCTGCTTGAGAGAGCAATTTACCTTCCCATCCTTGTAACTTCCTCCATATTTTCTCTTTGATGTAGTTGAAACTTGCCTTTTTCCTTTTACCCACAAAG
The DNA here is from genome assembly GCA_030021035.2 of Notholithocarpus densiflorus. Classification (NCBI taxonomy): domain Eukaryota; kingdom Viridiplantae; phylum Streptophyta; class Magnoliopsida; order Fagales; family Fagaceae; genus Notholithocarpus; species Notholithocarpus densiflorus. Next base: position 197,640 of record JARYZH020000379.1, read on the forward strand.
GAAGGAAGACCCAAGTACTTTTCATACTGCATGATTTCCAAAACACCAAAAGCCACCTTTATTTCATGTTTCATTTCTCTTGGGGTGCACTTGCTAAAGAATAATGTTGTTTTTCTTCTATTGATTTTTTGCCTCGATGCCTCCTCATTCTTCTATGGTTGCCCTGCAAAAGAGAAGACTATCATCTACAAAAAGCAAATGGGTTAGTTTGGGCCTTCTCCTACATAGTGAAAAACCATGTATTTCTCCATTATTTCCAGCTCTCTTGATTAGCCCATTTAGGCCTTCAGTACAAAGCAGAAAAAGAAAAGGTGATAGTGGGTCACCTTGTCTTATCCCATGGGTAGGCTGTATCATACCACAAGGCTCTCCATTCACCAACACTGAATAAGAAACAGTTTTTACACACCCCATTATCAATTGGATCCACCTTTCATTGAAACCCATTTGCCTCATCAATTTTTCCAAGAAACCCCAATCTACCCGATCATAAGCCTTACTCATATCCAATTTAATCGCCATAAAACCATGAGTATTAGACTTAAAATTTTGCAAACTATGAAGGGTTTCAAAAGCTACAAGGATATTATCAGAAATTAGTCTATCCTTTGTAAAATCTGATTGGTGTTCAGTTATAATAGAGGGTAATAATTTTTTTAACCGGTTGGCCAATACTTTGGAGTAGATTTTGTATAGCACATTGCAAAGACTAATATGGCGGAATTGATGAGCATATTCTAGCTTATTTGTTTTAGGAATGAGAGTAATAAAAGTGTGGTTAAGGGGGGAAGGTAGGGTACCTGAGTTCAACCATGCCAGAATAGAGGTAGTGACATCCTTCCTAACTGTGCCCCAAAAATGCTGGTAGAAGAGTGGAGGCATTCCATCGGGTCCAGGAGCTTTAAGTGGTGCCATTTGGTGTAAAGCCTCCTCCACTTCTTTTTCATCAAATTCTTTTAGAGCACTAATATTCGAGGATGCATACCAGTTTCTATTTTATATCCTAAAACCAAATTTATCTATTTTACTATCTTATTTTAAAACTCACTCGACATCTCAGTTTCTATTTTTACATACAACTTATTAAAATAATATAAACTACAACATTGAATAATATAAATAATTCAATTCTCTCTCTTCTCTTTCCTTTCTCTTTCCTCTCTTCCTTTTTCTCCCTCTCCAGTAAACCCACACAACTTGGAACACCATCACATAGCCTCCACCCCCCATTTGTTTCCATATAAATACCTCCCCCACCCCCCCCCCCCTCCCATTTTTTTTTTGTAAAAAACAAGTTTTTTTGGAGACTAGGAAATAGATTTTTAGAGAAAAAAAAAATTAGAAAATCATAATAAATAAATAAATAAACCTTGAAAATTTCTGAAAATTTTTTCCTCTCTCCTCTCTTTAGGAAACCCTTCACAAAATTTCAGCCCCTCTTATCTTTATTGTAATCTTAAAGGGTAAAATGTATGGATAGGATAGCTTCCCTATAGCTACACCCATCCCCCTCTCTCTTTCTTCCTTTGTAAACATCATTCATTTTATATATGTGTGGTGGGCTTTTTTGTCCCCTAGGCTGGGTTGTTCCTACCGTACTGCGGCCTAATAGTACTGGGTTTGGAGAGTCGGGACTGGCTCAACTGAAACCCACCTTAAGCCAGCTTGTGCGCAAGCCAGGACCCCTTTACTGAGATCTTTGACCACGTGCCCACGGCAAAGGATGCTATCACAGAAAAGTTATGGCAAGAGAGACATAATATAACATGATAATAAAAAGAGGCACTCTAGCTAAAGTGTTTACTGTCAATCAAAGATAACATTTAAACAACCTTGCAACAGGAAAACGCGATAATATGAGTATGGCATAAATAAGTTAGCAACGATAATAATAATAATAATAATAATAATAATAATAATAATAATAATAATAATAATGTTAATGCTTAAACAATCATGATAAAAGAGGAGAAAGGGGTTAGTTTTCTGAACTTGGCTTCTTAACAGATTTGAGTCCAAGAAGGGAACTAATCTCCAATATGGGCAATTTCATAGGGAAATCCTCCACAGAAATTGCCTACTTTGAAATAATGGACCTAAGTGACTTAATCTCAAATCCTTTAACTTGCTAGAGAGTAGGCTATTGAGAGGGAGAGAAGGGAGTAGCCTGTTGGTGCATGCCCTATCACTCCTCTTTGTTTTCTCACTTCACTTCCTACCATTTTCTCTCTTTTTTGCTTATCCTCTCTGTTCTTCTTTGCTTTCTATTTCTCTCTTCTTTCTATGTTTCCTGTTGTTTTTCCCTTGTTCTCCGTTGTTGTTTACTCTACACGGCTAAGGCCTTTTTATACTACCTGCCATGATAAGACTTACCATTTTACCCCTCAACTACTTTTGGCCTATTGTGGGTGTCCTTCCCAAGCCACCCATTGGTCTGCAGGCTGCTCAGCCACCACCACCACCCTGTGCTGGCTACGCCACGTTCCATTCCCAGACAAATGGAGTTTTGTTTTATTTTCTTACTTTCCGTAGCTCTCCCATCTGGATAAGGATTGGGTATTCTCTCTTTCTAACACCTATGGCATGCACCTAGTGATTCCAGCTCAACTTCCCTTCTTTTGGGTGGTATGTCATTCCAGCAGGACATTTCCCCCAAAAGAGCTTGAGCGGGAATCCCAAAATAGACTTCCCCATTTTCCCCACTGCCATACCATACCCTCTTTTACCTCTAACCCATGGCCCACTGCTCCTGTATTAGCTGGGTACAAGTGAGTGGTGCCTGAGCCTTGTGCGTGCTCCACTTTCATGTGAATCCATGGCTTGTCTGCTGTTCATGCGTTTGCCATTGCCTGCGGGTTTGTCTGGTCTTGCTGCGCATTCTGCCACTTATTTTTAACTCTTTATGGCATGGATTAGTCATTGGGTTTTCATTCTTTGCATCTTTCTTCCCTGAGCTGGGTACTGCTTGGGTATAGGCCTTTTTCTTCCTCAATTCAACCCCTGTCTCCTTTCACTTCTGGTTTGTGTGTCGACTAGTATTCCATTGCTTCTACCATGTTATCACTTAACTTGTGCTTGCTGAGCCTCCTTTGGGCCTGCCATGTACTTTTCCTTTACTCAGTTCACATTGCCTAGTATTTCTGCTGGGTTAATTCTCATACCATCTTGGGCTTCCTTGGCCCATTTTATTCCTTTGGGCTTCCTTGGCCCACTTCATTCCTTTGGACATCCTTGGCCCATTCCATTCTTACATTCTCATAGGCTTTTGCTAAATCTTTCAGGCTTCCCCGGCCCAATTACCATATCCTTTACTTTTGCGGTTTGTTGGCCTTTGCACCAACCCCATTTACTAATTCCTTTTTTTGGGCTCCTCCGATCCATTTTTACTTGCTTTTCATTTCTTATGATTCCCATGGGCTTACTACTTTCTTCTCTAAGGTCCCTTGGGTCCGTTTGCTTTCTTTGGGGCCTTTTTTACTATTTTATAGGCCTGTGGACCATTATTCTTGTCATTCAGGCTTAATGGTCTTTTATTACTTTGCTAATTCTTCTTCCTTCACCCCTTCTTTATTGTTAGGCTTCTTCTTGTTATTGGGCTTTTTTGCCAAAGTAGGCATCAACATTCAACCCCCTGAGCATATGAATTGCTTTTGCGGTTCATATGCCCCGCCTTATTTTCTTTCTTACCGTGAACAATGTTGTCTCTTCGGATTTCCCAGTTTAGCAGTTATTCTGAAACACAGCTTCTACTTCGTTAATATGATGCTTCTTTTTACGGCTGACCCATTGCATCCTTTCACGTCATCTTTATTGTCATTAGTACTTAAACTTATTCCCTTTACATTAATTGCACAGAACGTCCTTTCATTCCTCTTTTTCATCACCATGTCCTTTTCCTCAAACACCCTCACCCATCTATTCTAACCAAATATCCCATCATGACACCGGTGAAAGGCGAGGTTTCTTCCTGCCAAAAGTGGAAGGAAATTGCCGCCGACGATCCTGCCACCAAAACCATAGGCGAAGATGCTCCTCTCTTCAAATCAGAACGCTTCGAGGAGGAAGAAGGGAGTCCTAACCCAGACAGTGAGTACACTCCTCTCATTAATCCATGGTACGACACCTATGCTTATTTTTCGGCGTTACACGATGACTACTTGCCTCCGCCGCCGAGTCGCATGTGGCTCTCTATTTGCTGTCGTGACACGAAGGTATCTTAGGCCCCTATGGCTTCTTTAATCCCCAATCTTGATATATGCCAAGGCACTTCACTCCCCATGCTCATTCTCTTTGAATCTGAGTCGGGAACCTCTTTCGGTTGGAAGGAGTGGGTAGATAAAGAGTTGTTTGATACAACTTTCATGGCGGCGTTACAGCAGGCCGGCATGTTAAAGGCCATTGTTTCATTGCGTTGCTTGTCCAACTATAGGGACTTGTTCAATCTTCTCCTTTTGGTCCGTCGATGGTGCACCACTACCCATACCTTCTTCCTTTCTTGCGGCGAGATCACTGTGACCCTAAAGGATATGGCAAATCAACTGTTGTTGCACATTCTTGGCAATGTGGACCCAAGTGCTATGGAACTCTCTCCCGAGGAGGAGGCCATAGAGGTCGAGTTGAAGAAAGGGATGAGAGGCAACGCGAAGTTGTCGCATTAGGTTGGGGCTTTCTCCAAGGCTTCTGATGTAGTCCGCCACGCGGCTTTTGTTGTGTTCTGGCTCTATAAGTTCATTTTTGGCTCACACCCTCATTATGCTGTAAAACCTCTTCATTTCCGCTTAGACATAAAGATTTCTGCTAGGGTGAGTCTGCCATTGGCCCTATGTTTCTAAGTCATCTGTATATGCAGTTAGTTATTTTGTAGAGTGATGAGAAGCAGGCGGGTTCCTGCGATAGAGTCACCACTTCCGCCCACAGTACCATCTTGCAGCATCTGCTATGGGAACATTGTGCTAGGCACTTGGCAAAGTGCAAATCCATCCGCTTTGCCAAGGAGAAGTACCGTTCATGTCTGAAGGTTATTACTGATTTTTGTGATTGTTTTGTATCTGAATTTCCATCAGCTTACTACTGGGTTGGGTTGAAGCCATTAGGGCATCCTACCGTGGAGTTTTTTGATAAAGGAGTAAAATTTTGTTGAGAGCATACAAGAATCTGGGCACTAGTTACATATGTGCAGATTCAGTCATAGGCCTTTTTGCTAACACTGCTAGGACCACCACCTTATTGACTGCCTTTGATGAGAGGGGGATTACACACTTGGCAACCACTAATACTGGGTGGCTGCCTTACCTTGCTAATGAGGGGGTCCGATTTGTGCATTATTTCGCCAACAAAGTGAAGAGGCAGTTTGGGCTGGATCAAAACATACCTGATGATTTTTCTGCCATTCTAAAGTCTGCCACTTCTGTCCGACTATTCCTACGGCCCAGTGCTTTTGAGTTTTGGAGCAAGAATTTTACAGCCGTCACTATTCTAGGTTCACAAAAGAAGGGTCTTTACATAGCCGCGATGCATGGGTATTGGCAGGCTGTGATGACTTCATTTGGACAGGAGTTATTGGGTAGCCGTGGGTTTTCTCTCATTCCTCCTGATGGTTTTCACACTATCATTTCTGCCAACCCTCGGTTATTACTTCCCACCAAGTCTGTGGTAGCGTATGCTAGGAAATAGAGTCGGTCTGCTATATTTGAGTGGCAGGCAAAGGAGAAGGGATGGTACTTGTATGCTGGTAAGTACCCCATGAGTTGGGAGAAGAAGGTAAAGGTGGGGAACCTTCCTACGCCTACGAAGAAAGGTTCGGTGTCTCAGTCCGCAAAGCCCAAGTCTGCCAAGAAAGGTGATGACTCTTCTGAGACTTGTTCTGAGATTGTTCCCTATGAGGGCGGTTGTAACACCCCAAATATTTTTTAAAGCAATTTTCTTTTGAAAGGGAATAATATCTAATTTGGATTTTATTTTTTTTGTTTGTGTGTTTAACTATTTTATGGAGGATTTATGAATACTTTAGTGATTTATGGGGCTAGATGAAATGTGGGAGGAACCTTAAGGGTGAAGTGGTAATTTATCACAAGATATTTTTGGGGTAAACTTGTAATTAAGCCCCCTCCCATAAGTTAGCCTCAACCCCCCCCCCCCCTCTAAGCCTACATGTTCTCTCCCTTCCCTTTGTCTTCTCTTTTGTATTTTTCTCTCTTCTTGTTCCACACCGCACTCCATGGCCAAACCATTAGAGGTCCTATATCCTTACCACCACTTCAAACAATGCTCGTGTGGGGTTGATCCAATGGTTGGGGATAACACTTTGGTAGTGTTAACTACGATTTTTAGGGGTGGTTTTGAGGTGTGGGTATGTGATAGTTGGTATTAGGGTATTCAACCATGGAGGTTTTGGGCACTTGGTTTATTGGAGGAAGGAGGAGCTAACTTTTGTGTGTTTTATAATGATTTTTCTGTTTTGAGTTGAGTTGTTGGAATGATTTTTGTCATATGTAAGAAGTTGATGAAATGTTAACTATTACTTGCCGTGGTGGTTTGAGGATGTGCTTGTGCATGCCAAGTGTTTGGTATATTGCCTCTATGAGTTTTGGGGTTGGATTGCTTGATTTGTTTTCATAATAATTGTTATATGAGGTTATGGATTATAATCCTAGTTGTTAATTTGAGCTAACATATGTAGCTTGAAGGTTAATAAAGTCTCAAAGCTTTTGGCATAATGTTAAAAATTTTACTATTTTTCTTTTGAGTCAGATGCACTGTGTGATTTTAATAAATCGTAGAAAAATTATTTTGAGCTGAATTTTTTATGGTACATACTACACATATAAGAGCTTATCACTATTTAATTTCAAGTTAATCAGATAACTTTTCATGGACCAAACGAGTTTTACAAAAGGGCTGACCTATTATGTAGTAAATCTGAAAGTATGACGAGTATGTTGGGATTTTGTGGAAGTTACTTGAAACCTTTGTTGAGTGGGCTGGCTTGTAAATTCTTACATTTTCTTTGACATGTGTTTTATTTAGTTAATTTTAATAATGGTTTGTTTTAATCACTTGGTATCCAAAAGAAAACTCATGAGATATGCTACCTCTTATTTTGAATTGATGTTTTTTTTATGTTATCTAATAAATACACATTGTTTGCAGTAGTGTATTAAAATGCTTTGGTGGTGTTACGGTCCTTTGGGTCACTTGTATGCTTGTTTGATACCCTTTGGGAATTGGTGCCTTGGGATAGTCAAGTTAGGCTTTAGACCCTCGATTTGATTTTAGGGGACCATTTTCGATCAATGGAGACAGGTTTGATGGTACTTTGTGGTAGGCCTTGTTATTGATAGGCTTGATCATTGTGCTTCTAGGTTTCAAGATTCTTGGTGATGGACTTAGTGATTGGATGGCTTGCCTTGGGTGATGCCCGATGGAGGTAAAATTGGTTAGCCTTCCGAGGTAAGTAGCTTTTTAATGGGATTTTTGAAGAAGAATAATTATTGCACTCAATTGTTTTATGGTTATAACTATTTTGGAACATTAGTCATGGTTTTCCTAAAACGTACCATGCATACTATTATTGTTAATCATTTATGGAAAACGCATGAAGCATTGAAAGTGCATCATATTTCTTATTGCATATGGGGAAATGCATGATTTTTTAGCATGGAAAAGACTAGCATCTTTGATTAAATTCTTGAGAATGGATTTTATGGATTTATTGCATTATTTGCAAATTCTAAAGATGCTTTATCTTAGCTTGTATTATTTTGGGAAATTTACACAAAATATTTATGACAAGAAATGGTTTTGAGGACTTTGAGAATATTGTGGATATTTGGTTATTGAAACATTTTATGAAACTACTTGGAAATGAACTGTGTATTTCAAATACATTAACTTGTGAGCTTTTGATATGGATTTGAGATTGTGCCATGATATCAGTGATTACCCATCTATGTGACGACCCCGTCTGTGTGACAACCTCGTCTGTGTGACGACCCCGTCTGTGTGAAGACCTTGTCATGTGGCCTTGGATGAGGTTTTTGGTTTTGAAATGGTATTTGTTATATTTATGGCTCACATTGACTAATATGTAGTTTCATAGTTATTTTTGGAAGCTTAGTGCTACATTATTCCTATCATTCTTGTCATGTTGTTAAGGAAATTGATTTTGCATAAGTTAAATGGAAATTCCCATTTTATAGCATGTTCGGTAAAAGGTGTATTATCATGAAACTTGCATCTCCCCCACCCCCATTAGTTATGCTACTTACTGGGCTTTAACTCATTCCACTCTCCAACAATTTTATAGATAAACTAGCTACACGTCGGGATGAAGCTTAATTTATTGGTGGTGATTGGAGTGCTATATTAAATTAGGAGAATTGGGCCACAAATGGTTGGTGACTCAAAATTAATTCTATTGGAGGTTGGGCACTTGAGGTTTGTTAGCCTTACGGTAAGCCTAGAATCAATGTTGAGGTTGCGTATTCTAGAGAGGATATGGCTTTGTGTAATCCAATTGGAGTTTTGTAATATATTCATGTATTATGTGGAGGCACATGACTTTTAGTTATTGTTTGTAAATGTGTTATAGAGCTCTGACTTGTAATGTGAAGATTTCAATATAGTTTTATATTCGTATCCTATGGAAAAGAAAAAAAAAATCTCCTATAGTCTCTCTCCTGATGGTCCTTTTCTCATTCTTTGGACCCTTCTGGGTTCGGGGCATGACAGCGGTCTTCCTCCCATTGGTAATATAGTTCTTGAAGGTTCTCCTCCCCTTTTTGCTCGTACCCGTTCCAGCAAGCACCCTACTGCAGGCAAGCCTAAGCCTTCTGCTCCACGGCCATGCATAGATGCTCCTCCTTCTAGCAAGACCTGAGGCAGCAAAAGTAAGACATCTCCACCACCTTCGTCTGCCACCACTGAGAGGAGAGTATGTTATCTCTAACCTTACTTCTTCTTTATTTTTTTCTTATTCATGAGGTCTTCCTGCGGCAAACTCCACATGCATACTTATTTATCTCCTCTCTCTTTGTTCCCTTTTTTTTCATTACTTCTTGGCAGTCTAAGCATAAGGAGGATACTTCTGCCACCCACCCCATCTTACTTGATGAGCCCAAGTTGGAGGTATATCCCTTCCTTTTGCATGCATTCTCGTTGCCACGTGTTACCATGTGCTCTTTCTTTTTCTTTTATATATATCATCATCATCATCATCATCATTATTCATCCTTCCTTCTTCTCTTCTTTTTCTTTTGTTTTCAGGCTAACCCCGAGCCCCTTTCTGTTTATCACCCCACGAGTGAGGTCTCCACTACCATGGGCACACCCATAGAGGGTTTCTTTGATGGGACGGATATGGTGGCTGAGTGTAAGGATTAATGCCCTTAAATCCTATTGTATGATGCTATGTATGATATTAAGTATGACATTATGTATGACTTAATATTGTGATTGATAAAGTTGTTTTATTATTATTTAAAATAATGGTAACATGAATATCCGGACATTATCATTTAGTCCATGAGATGCATAGTATATGATTTATGTGAAAAGTCACAGAAGATATAAATTACAAGTTCTTTGTAAACTCAAAATTGTAGTTCGTAGTCGGTGATGAAATTGGGCGTTTCATCTACGAAGACTATAACATATCAACTAAGATAATTTGTCTTGATCATGGAAGTGGAGACTTCTAGTTGATGTGTTGATATGTTTTAAGAGTTAAGACATATTGAACTGGACCGCTGTGAGATTTATTGTTCTCCTAATGACTGTCAATTGAATAATAAATCTCACGACTTCTATTCACATGAACTCTTAATCCTGAGAGAATAATGGACCTGATCATAAAGTGTAGGTTGCTTTGATATATCAAGAGTGAGATCTAAAGTTACGATCAAAACCTCAGTATGTTGGGCAGCCACATTTAGTGTTGATGGAACATATATTCTCAAGATGGAATTCATAGTCTCTTAACGGAGATACAAAATATTCCCTTGAGATAAGTTTAATGGATTTGTTATTCAGAATGTTAGGCCTAACTACTTTAGTAAATAGTTACTAAAGTATATATTTATGAAATTATATATTTATGAAATTGAATTTCATAAATATATGATGAATAACTTAAAGGATTAAACCGAGTACTCAAGAATTAAGATGTAGTAATTTACAAAGTGGCAGTCTATATTCATGACTTTGTATTACGAATATTTTATGAATTGGTTGCGTGAACAATAAAGTCTTGGGATATAATTTATTAATAAGGTCTAGAGTGCAATTATATCATATACTATATATAATAGCAGAAGTCTTTCCCGGCAATTAAGGAGGTGCTGACAAATAGGATAACTGCCTATCTAAAAATCAAACACATTAACTTTAAAAAGCGATACATTATATTGTTTGGTAACGCTACAACACTGTTTAAAAGCGATAAATTATAATTTTTCACTATGTTAAAACACTGTTTAGAGCCCTCTTGGTATAAAAGGAAATTAACAGCTTAAGACAGAAGAAAAAAAAAAAAAAAAAGATTGCTACACGGAGAAAAAAAGAAAAAAGAGAGACCGAGAGAAAAGAGAGACAGAGAAATAAAGAGGCAGAGAACGAAGAAGGAGAGAGATATCGAGGGATCAAAAACTGTACGCTCTAAAAACTGAAACCCAAAACACACAATCATCCATTCTTTCCATTTGTTAACGGCCAAAAGAAAAGATTTTCCCTGCCGATGAAAAAGAAAAAAAAAACAGAAGCCCATTGAAATATTTCCACAGTTTGCAATCAAGAATGAAAAGATGTCTCTCACTTTCCTATCAGATTTCTTCATCTAACTGTCCGTTAATTTCTTTCGCCAGTGAGTTTTAATCTTCGATTTAAGTTTGTTTATTAATTATGATTAGGTTTTGATATTTTGTTTGGATTGTTTTCGATTTTGGTATTTTAATTAAGTTTCTCTCTTCGCTTTACAGTTTGACATTCTCATCTACACGCCCTCAAGTTCAACCAGGTACCAATTTTGAATCGATCAGTTTCCAGATCGCTTAGATCTACTTTGATTTTTTTCATTTTTGTCGGATCTAGGGTTTATCATTTTCTCTTTGGATGAATATATTGCTTTTGTTTATTGGTGGTGTTAGTACTCTACTTTGAATGTTCCGATTTCAATGTATTTCTCCCTCAATTGTTCACATTCTAGATTTCGGAATCGGAATGATTGTATTACTTGCTAATGGTGAAACAAGCCACATCACTTCCCAATGAAAACTTCAAAGTCACTGTAACTAAGATTTGCTCTTCTGCCCTGTTCCATTTCTTCTCTGCAACTCCATGCACACAAGGTCAGAATAGCGTGGTTAATTTCCCTCTTTTGGATACTCTCTCTGATGATTTGGCCCACTTTTTTACTGTTTGCATGTTCCGTTCCAGACCAACAGACAGAGAAAAAAGAAAATCCAAAAGGTTTGGCTACCTTTTTCCCTAATTTTCCATTTATTTTTACAATTTCTTGAGTTCTGTTTTGTTCGATTGTTGTATTGATTAAATTTTGTTTTTGTTTGGCAGATTTTTGTTAGGTTTGTGTTTTTTTTCTGTTAAACCCTCAAATTTGAATTGATTTATGCTTTGTGCAGATCTATGTTTTGTTGAATCGTTCTCAAAAGAAAAAGAAAAAAAAAACGTTGATTACTGAGAGTACAGTTATTTATAATTTTTATAAGTAAAATTATTGGATTTTTTATGTTAATTACTGAGTTATTGCAGATTGAACCGCATTTTCTCTGATCGCCTTTGTTGTTTTTCTTCTTGATATTTAATTTTATTATTTAAAAAAAAAAAAGATTGCTTCACGGAGAAAGGAGAGAGAGATCGAGAGAAAAGAGAGACAGAGAAATGGAGAGGTAGAGATAGAGAGAATGGCGCCACCCAGATCTTCTGCCATCACCGTAAGGGCGCCTTCCGTTTCTCCTATTCGGATACTTTCTTTTCGCTTACTTTTCAATTTTCTTAACACCGATGCTTGCGATCCAAAGATAGAGGAGGAGGAAAAAAAAACCTTGTGATATAGAGATGAAAAGGAGACAGACATTGAAGCTCCGTTTGGATAGGGATGTTTGCGTCTGCGTTAGGAGTAAAGTCACGTTTTTGGCTTCTTCTTTTTTTTTTTAACCAACGTGTTATGCACTATTCATTGGCCATGAACAGTGTATTTAGGCCATTGAACAGTGCTAAACAGTAATAAACAGTAAAAAAAATATTTTTTTATTATTTTCAGTTTTTAGCAAAATAAGCTGTATCCAAACGCACACTGAGAGAACTACCACCGGTAAGTTTTTCTTTTTTTCATTCTTTCTTAGATCTGGGTATGGGTATGAAATATGAATTAGTTTTGAGAAATTTGGTTGGATTGATTTTTATTTAGGTATTTGGGTAACATTAGGTTTTGATTTGATTTTTTGAAATTTGGGGTTATATATGATTATGTTTGGAGAGGGCAAAAACAGAGAAATTGTGCCTCTTCATATACAATAAAACACAATTTAAATACCTCTTGAACAAAATGGTGTACCATTTAGTTTTTAACCGATTCATCACTATTAAAAAAAACACAATCTAAACAACGATAGTAACAAACGATCGAATGGTAGTTAGAATTGGTTTGGGGTAAAATTTTGGTTTATAATAAGGTAGTTAGAATTGGTTTTATTGTGCATAGTTGTTGCAGTTGAAAGGCAGAAATTTGAGACTATAAAGCACAGATAGAGTGACATCTAAACCTCCGCCAGTCAGACTACCAGAATCGTTACTGGTAAAGTTTTGATTATATTCCTATTTAAATACAATATCCTGCTTCTAGCCAAATTGTTTTTGTCTGCCACCGTCCATACACCAATCTTCCTCTCTCCAATTTATCCCATCTGACCCTTTTCAGAAATTTTAAATATTTACCATCCGACTATCACCAGATGCATTCAATGATGACAAGCCTTGGACTTCTCAACAACGCATCAAAGATATTCAGTGACTCAATATTGTTTCACTAAGGTATTTTTGAATTTGATTTGTGTTTCAATTTATTTCCATTGTTACGTTTAAAACCTATGTCAATGCATGTAAAGAATTATACTTTAATTTGCACTTTATATATTTCCAACACACTACTCTAGCAGGAAATGATGCAACCCAAACTGACATGGCTTAAATCGCATCGGGATTGAAAGCTTGAACAACCAAGGCTAGATTGAATGCAACCCCTGGCAGTGCCTCAAGATTGGGAGCAACACCATAAACGTTTTTTTTTTTTTTTTTTGGTATTTAACTATCTTCTTCGTTTATACATTTTTTGCTTTTGATAAAATTGTTGTCTAAGCTTTCTTGCAAATTAGAGCATTTTTTTTGAAAACACACATTCTCCCTTCTATACTTACTACTGCATCATCCTCTGTTTTTCTTCTTTATTTTTCTCCTCCAACCCCACCCAGGTTTAGATAACTTTCCTAAAGGCAAAAATAGTTTCACTTTCCATAGACACGCACCATCTGTTTGATAAAAAGCTTCTAAATTATTTTCACGACCAACCAAAATTAATACCAAAACAAGGAATCTGAATTTTTTTTTTTTAAGTAAATAGGATATATTCATGATGTAGAGCAATAGATCAATTAGATAAAAAAATTGAATACTAATTTTAAAGTTTGGGTACTATTGCAAATTTGCATAAGCATGTGCCAGAAGAAGTTCATGGTGTTTTTAAAGTCTCTATTAAGGTAAGTTTATCATTTTATCATAAAAAAATAGCAAAAGAACTCACAGGACACAAATTTTTATGCTTCTTTATGTGTTTGGTATAATATGGGTGATTGAAATGGAATGTAGCATTTAAGTATCTGGAAAAAAAAGTGACATTTATATTATAAATACTATTGTGTTACAGACACTTACAGCCTACTTTGTTGGGTTCAAAATCGCAGCAAGGTATCATGTGCTTTCTTATGATATAAAATATAAAAGCCATGGAAGCGTTGGGTTTTTGGCTTTACACTGTTCATGGAATATGTTAATTAGTTATGTAGTTCCGTGTATTTGATACTTTTCAGTTTGTTTGTTCTGCCTATTCGTTGTGTTATTGTTGTTGAGTTATTTGTTGCGTTACAAGAACTGTTTAATGTGTCAATAGGTTGTGTATTTCTGTTTTAATTCTTTTTATTTATAATAACAATTGTTAATATCTTAAACATTGTTACGTGAGGTGTGGATTTCTGACTTGGCTTTGATTGTATGGACCATCTGATGTGCTTATCCCACACTTTGGATTGTTCATTATTGGCTTTTTGGTACATTCTAATGCTGAAATTTTGTGCACACCATGTGTTTGACAAAATGTTTTGCTTACTCTTGCATTAGTTTATGTCCACTACATGGTTTGTGCCTCTTGGTTTTAGTTGCCATTGGTCACTGCATTTTTTCTAATGTGCATTTAGGCCTACTATGTCATCAACATAAGTGGAAATTTAGTACATTGTCCACTTGAACTTTCCATCATCAAAACCCAAGCTGCAACATTAGAAAATTTAGTAGTCTTCTTAAATTGGAATGTATTTTGAACTACACCTTCTTTATTAACATATGTATATAACTAAACAACTACAGCTTTAAATTTGATTGAGATCATCTAGATAGGCACGTTTTATCATTTAATTTTAGTAAAGTGAATTAAAAAAAAAACATCTAATTACGTGTAGCCACTCTTAGAACTCATACTCCTATTAATGGCACTTATCTTTCCTAAATATCTAAGTCAAGTTAATGACATTTTAAATGTATGCAATTCAAACCACTTCCTGGATGTGACTGCTTTTTTGTTTATTTATGGGGTAGTTTCTTATTTGACGTGTTGTTGAAGAAAATAGGGCAATGATTAATGAAGGAAATGGCAATTCAATTTTGGTTAGTGGAGATAGTGATGATGGTAAATAGGACAACAAAGACGCTCATGAGATATCATGCACACTTATATATATAAAATGAAAAATTAATACATATTTTAGAAATTCATGGCTGAAAAAATGTGTAAGTTGTAACTCTTATATTAAGTTTAATGTGTATAAGATTTATTTACTATGTTTGCAATGGCCTGTAGGTATAAACGTTAAATTCACTACAGCTTTTTCTTTTTTCTTTTATGATTAAAAAGTTGGATTCAATGTCCCTTTTAAGGGTTATTTATTGTTTTGGTTTTACAATTTGAAATTCTCAAGTACTATTAATTATGCATTATTATTTGACTAATATTTTTCTAACTTGCTATTTGAAATTGTCATGTAAGTTTTGCTTGCTTTAAGTCAGATATTTTTTTTTTTAGTCTCTCACAGCAGGGCAGTACACACAAGAAGTGATTTGAAGAAACAAATTTTTAGTTGGTTATGATATTGCAACTTCACTCTAGACATTAGTTTCGGTGAATGGCTTTCATAAACCTATAGCCGTTATTTCCTTTTAAACATTTTGGTTGTAAAATTGAAATTGTTTTGCAAGTTTTGGTTCGGTGTGATTCATTGGGGTTCCTAGGAATAATAGTTTTGCTATTTGAAATTGTCATATAAGTTTTAATTTCTAAAATTCAGATTTTTTTTTTTTTTTTTTTTTAGTCTCTCATAGCAGGGAAGTACATACAAGAAGTGATTTGAAGAAACTAATTTTTAAAATTTTTAGGGGATATTGGAGACTATATGATTAAATATACTACGTTATTAAAGTTTGAATATATGTAGTAGAAGTATGATAACTAAGTTTATGTTAGATGCAAAGTTCATTAATATGTAAAACAACCCCGCGCATTGCGCTGGTTAAACACTAGTTTATATAGTGGTATTAAATATAATTAATGGTAACTTTGGACTTGTCAAGAGTTGACAGAAAAGCTCAAGGCCCATTGGAGAGGCCCAATTGGAAAGGCCCAAAAGGCTAGCCCAATTAGATAATCAGTTATATGAAGAGAAACATACAGAATTATTGTAATAACATGAAATGGTATGTATGTGAATGTTAGATATTCATTCATTCTCTCTAGAAAATACACATATAACTGATTGAGAGACCACACATCTTGGGCATCAAGTGGAATTGGAGTGAAGATTAAAAGTGTTCTCAAGAACTTCTGATCTTTGGTTTTGAATTTCACCGCATCAAGGTACACTCTCTTATTCTTAATTCTGGAACTTACATAATGCATGTTATCAATTACGAATGAAGTAGATCCGTTAATTTTCCGCTGCATATGTATTTATCCTTCACTGAGGCCATGACCTCTGCTTCTACTACTGTAAGGGAGCTCCTATCGAGGCTCCGATTCCCTCACCTAGGCCTGGTCCTGCTGAGGAGAGTGTCTAGACCGAGAGGGTTGGTGAGTCTATTCCTGTTACTGTCGAGATTCCTACTCCTCATAAAGGAGTTACTCTTACAGGTGCATCTCAGACTAGAAGTGCCTCTCCTACCACTCCTCCTGTCATCTCCATTAGTAATCCTTTCGTTGCCTTCTCTCAGGCCATAAAGGATGGTTCTTCCTTGGTGGTCACTCCCTCATCTATTCCTAGCTCTGCCACCCGTAGGCCTGATGTGGATTTATCTTCTGATGAAGGATCCAAGGAAGTCCTTGAGGATTCTGAGGATGAGCCCGTCTCGAAGAAGAAGGTCTCTGATTCTGATGAGGATGATGGTGGTAAGCACGAGACTGAGGCCATGGTTATGTGTCTTTTGCCCTTGTCAGATCAGGTTGGCCTCTTTTTTGTGATTTTCTGGTACAATTCTCTGATTGTTTTGCACATTTATTCCCTTAGCCACAAATGCTCCCGAGGAGCCCAAGACTGTAGCAAACACTGCGATGCCCACAGCCCCCACTTCTACCACACTTACAACCCCCACTTCTGCCACACCCACAGCCCTTACTCCTACGGGTCTTGGTACTTTCTTTCTTTCTTTTTCTTTCTCCCATATCTTCCTTAACCTCCATTACGAATTCATTCCTTCGTTTTGTCCACTCCTCATGCTATATTCCATGTTTCTTTATAGGCTCGACTCCTATTGAGGTGGCTTCATCCTCTCAATTTGAGGTTGGTAGCAGTTCTGCCCCAGTTCCTAATCTAGCGAGTGAGATTGCTGCTTTCTTCATTCTATTTGACCAGCCTGAGACCAATGACCTTGATCCTACAAATTTCTAGGGTGCTGGGTCACCTTACGTTGATTTCCATGGCTTCCGGTTCCCTGCGGAGTGCATTTCTCACTTGGAGGCAATATAAAATAGCCATAAGAACTTCATGCAGGGGTTCCTTTTTGGCCGATCCACGAGGGAGCATTTCCTCAAGCTATTGGGGAGTGTGATGAACGATATCGAGCATAACTTCATCGACACCGTGCCTGCTGAGAGGATTCTGCAGTGGAGGGCCGTAGTTTAGGAGTTGATCAAAGTCGGCTTTGCTGTAAAGTTCCTGCTGGACCACCTGCGAGAGATTGTTCGAGCCTTCTTTACGAAGAAGGTTCAGCCTGTTGTGGACACCATAGATGCTCACATCAAGATTTTGAAGAAGGAGGTGGTAGACTTAAAGGCACGTCGCGAGCGCCTTCTTTCTAGTGTTGCTAGCCCTAGCCACTTTGGAGATCAAACCCTCATCTCAGGCCTTTGATGAGACTTATTGTGTAGTTCCTTGTTTATTTCCTTCCCCTATGCTTATCTTCTTCCCCTTCTCATCCTACCTAGTACACTTCCTTATTTTTTCTCTAGCACTTATTTGATAAGTCTAACATGACTTATATATTTTGGGTTTGTAATCTATTACGCTACATCTGCTACTACATCTGCTACTACATCTGCTATGGTTATTACTATGATTATGATACAATATGTTTTTGCTAATATTCCATAGCTTTCGTTGCCTTTTTTTTTTTTTTACAAATAAAAACATGCTACAATACTTTCTTGTGACATCATCACTTGCAAGGGCAAACACTTGAAGGAAAAAAAGAACTAAATAGGAGGAATGAATAACTACACAATGTCTTCTAGGCATAATATTGCTTTAACCATTTGCTGTTAATGGGGTCCATCAGGTCTTTTCCATTCATCTGGGCCAAACAATAATACCCACTCGCATGTATTTCCCTTACCACAAAGGGTCCTTCCCATTTAGATGAAAATTTTGATGGTCTTGTCATACCTCACCTAACGTGATCCATTGTTTTCAACACAAGCTGTCCTTTGGCAAACACCCTCTCCTTGGTTGTCCTGCCATAAGCTTCAGTCATTTTTTGTCTGTATCTGCAACTGCACTCTTGGGCCTCTTCCCTCTTTTCATCTAGTCCCTCCAGGTCTTTGCATCTTTCTGCTGCGAAGACTTCCTTCTCTTTCTCTTTCTTTTGCGCCTGCATGACCCTTAAGAAGGGTGTCATCACTTCAACTGGGCTTATTACCTCCGTTCCGTAGACTAAGGAGAAAGGTGAAAATCCCGTGGCAGACTTGGGTGAGCTTTAGTAGGCCCAAAGGGCGTCTGGCAAATGCATTGCTTATCCCCTAGTATATTCTTGATTCATCTTGCTAATGATCTTGATGGGAGTCTTGTTTGTTGCTTCTGCTTGCCCATTCCCTTGGGGGTAATAGGGTAATGATCGATGGTGTTTGATTTGATAGAACTCCAGCATCTTTCTTACTTCGATGTTGACAAATGATGTGCCATTGTCACTGATGATCCTATAAGGTACTCTGAACCTGATGATTATGTTCTCCTTGATAAAATTTGCCACAACTCCTCCATATGTACCCATGCGAGGGTGGATTAACTGGCCCCAATTAGTCAAGCCCCCAGGTGTGGAAGGGCCATGGGGTGACCATGCTATGCAAATCTTGTGGGTGAGTGTGAAACAAGTTGGCCTGTACTTGGCAGCTGTGGCATTTCTTCACGAATTCTGTTGTGTATTTCTTCATAGTGGGCCAAAAATAATCCATCTGCGGCAGACACCGGTATAGTTTGTCTTCCCTTGGTGCTCCCCGTATTCCCCTACATGTACCTCCTTTATCATCTCTCTTACTTCTTCGGGACCCAAACATCGTAATGGGTCCCCATTATACCCTTTCTTAAAAAAGACTCCCTGGTGCAAAAAGTAGCGTACTGCCAGCCTTTTAAGCTTATATTTTTCACTATGCTTATGTGGCAAGATACCTTCTGTCAAGTATTGCACAAACAGGTTTCTCCAGTCTTCACTGGTGAAAACAGTGTAACTCTCCTCCTTATCTGCGAAAAAATGACAGTCCTTGCATTGGGTTTGGACTAGGTCTACATCCTTACCCATGCTCGGCCAATAAAAACCCACTTCCTAGAGTCTGCGATAAAGGCTAATCTCTCCGCAGAACCCGCAAGTTCTGCGATGCACTTCCTTCAATTTTCTTTGGGTCTCTTCTTGCCCCACACATCTTGATAGAATTCCTCCCGGCATCCTGCGATATAATTCCCCTTTGACCAAGGTATAATCCTTCAATGACTTCAAATGTGTCATATCTCCTTCTTTCATTAAGGATTCCTTTATAGGGATTCTCCAGTCCTCCTCGTACCTTTCTTCTTGGAACCTTTCCTGTAGTATTTCAACAATAGATTCTCTTCGCTTACTGACTTCAACCTTGGTGTTACTTCCTTCAAATGCTATTTGTGATCCTAACGCGGCCAACGCGTCCGCATACCGATTCTCACTCCTCTAGGCGTGCTTTATCTCAAATGTTGAAAATCTTTCCCCCATTTTCTAAGCCATCATCCTGTACAGAGCCAAACTGGGTTCCTTAGAAGAGAAACTTCCTTTAGCCTGGCAGACCATCAAATTGGAGTCACCTATCACCTTCAAATGCTTGATCCCCATTTCGAGGGATGTGGCCAACCCGGTGATATAGACCTCGTATTCTAAGGTATTATTTGAACAAGGAAACTCCAATTTGAACGAGAGTGCCATGGCTTCTTCTCCTTCACGATAGAGGACTATTCTCGCGCCTCTTGAGTGGGCTGTGGAAGAACCATTAAACTTCATTGCCCACTGCTCTTCAGTTACTTCTGTTGTGGCTACTTCCCCTAGAACTTCGTCATCCAGCGGGAATTCCTTTTCTCCTGGAAATTGTGCTAATAAATCTACAATATCTTGACTTTTTAGTGCCTTGGGCGTTCCCGCCTTCAAATCATATTGTGACAATTGTAACAACCACTGGGATATCCTCTCAGAGAGGATTGGCTGTCGTAGCAAAACCTTGATTATGTGGGACTTCGTCATCAACCATATCTCATAGGCTAGAAAGTAATGGCGTAAGCTTTATGATGCATATACTATTGCTAGGCATGCTCTTTCTGCTCTAGAATAGTGGGTTTCCACATCCTTTAAAGCGCAACTTACGTAGTAGACTGGTTGCTCGACACTGTTTCCATCTTCTTCGGCAATCAACGCACCTATGGCATATAAGCTAGAGGCTAAGTAGAACAACAGTGGCCTTTTATGGATTGGGGCTTACACCGTAGGAAGGTTCGTCATAATCCGATGTAGCCTTCGAAAGGTTGTCTGCTGCGCCTCTCCTCACTTGAAGCTTTGTCCCTTCTTGAGTAATTTGGCGAAGGCCTTAGTGATTAACACTAAGCCTGGGATAAACCTTCAGATGTAAGAGACTTTCCCTAGAAATCTCTTCAATTCCTTCGCCATAGCAGGCGGTTTCATGGTTGCTATGGCTGTAGTTTTGGCTGGGTCCACATCTATTCCCCTGCTGTGGACCAAGAACCCCAAGAATTTCCCAGAAGACACTCCAAATGCACACTTGAGGGGATTCATTCTCAGCTTGAAAATTCTACATCTTTCAAACACCTTTCTTTATACTTTGACATGTTCTTCTTGTCTCCATGACTTTACAACTATGCCATCCACATAGTCCATCAGCTCACGATGCTTCATGTCATGGAATATGGCGGTTATTATGTGTTGGTAAGTTGCGCTTGCATTTTTCAACCCGAAGGGCATCATAGTGTAGTAAAAATTGCCTATAGGTGTTCTGAAAGCAGTTTTCTCCGCATCTCTTAGCGCCATTCGAATCTGGTTATATCCATTGAATCCATCCATAAAGGAGAACATGGCGTTTCCTGCTGCAGATTCTATCAAGAGGTCCATGTTTGGCAACGAAAATTTGTCCTTTGGGCAAACTCGGTTGAGATTTCTGAAGTCTACGCAGCACCTTATCTGCCCATTCTTCTTCTTTACTAGTACGATATTGGACAACCATCGCGGATGCTGGATAGGTTTAATGAAACCAGCAACCAATAACTTTTGCTTCTCTTTTACTATCTGTTCTTCTATTTTAGTATGAAACACTCTAGCAGGCTGAGCCACCGGCTTAGCCTCGGGATCTACGTTGAGAGTGTGCACTACCAATCTTGGGTCTAACCTAGGCATCTCGTTGTAGTCCCACGCGAAGACATCCCTGAATTCTTTCAACAATAGTATCAATCTGACTTTTCTTCTCCTGATAGTTTCGAACTTATCGAAATGGGTCTTGGCTTCTATAGGTCGATGCCCAAATCGACTTCTGCCAATTTCTCTTCTACTATTACTTGTGTATCCTTTTCTGCTGTAATTCCCTCCTTTTCTTCTGCATTGCTTTCTTCTTCCGAATCTTCCTGGGCTACACAGTATACCAAACTTTTATGTTGTGGCCCCTATCTGGGGCATCCTTACGTATCACAAGTGGGGCCTACGCACCTTCATAACTTGTGGATTATTCTGCCATCAGGGGCTCGAACCCTGACGCATCGCGGCGCATCACCTGACTACAAAGCGGGCGCTTCTTTCTTCTTCTTTCTTTGCATTAGCAGTCCTCTCAGATCGGGCTCTAGGTCATCTTGAATATTCTCCCATCTAGGGACGAAGGTGCCTTGTGGTTTAGACACTGAGCTCTCACCAGACGGTGCCCACTAGTCGTAAAACATGGTTTCTACCAGATGAGCTTCTTCTTGCTCGAAAGGTGACGGGTTTACTGCTATCTGTATCATTTTGCCGTTCAGCCTTCCTTTCACGCATTAATGGTAGGTAGATGGGACCAATTAGTGTTTATGCAACCATGGCCTTTCCAATAATACGTGGTATGAAACTTCTGTTTTTACCACATGGAAGCAGGTCGAGGCTATCGGTCTCACTTTTAATCACAACTAGATGTGGCATGCGATATATTCACATCTTCCCCCAAATCTTGTCACCTCCATTGGGCACCCCTGTATTTTCCTTTTTGAAATTCTTGCTGCTTGCAATGTACCTAGCGGAATGAGGTTTACGGAAGCGCCGTATCGACCAAGGCCCTCTTGATGGGGATTTGGTTTATGGAGGCTGCTAGGTAGAGGGGTCTTCTATGGTCTGAATACCCCACTTCCATGTCTTAGTCATTAAAAGTGATCTCGTTTATGTCCTGTAAGAGAGCCTTGTCATATCTTGCTTCTGCCGTCAAGCATTTTATTCCTGCCCAGAGGCAATGCTCACTAAGACCTCTATGGCAATTCTTTGCTCATTTACTGTGAGTTCCAGCTGATTGAATAGGTTCTTGAACCTGGAACTTTTCTACAAGGTGGTAATTGCTGCGGCAGGCAGGGCTAGCCTTTCCTCTTCATCTTCCCCTAGATCTGCGCAATCAAAGATAACATTTAAACAGCCTTGCAATAGGAAAACGCGATAATATGAGTATGGCAGAAATAAGTTAGCAACGATAAAAATAATAATAATGTTAATGCTTAAACAATCATGATAAAAGAGGGGAAGGGGATTAGTCTGCTGAACTTGACTTCTTAACAGATTTAAGTCCAAGAAGGGAACCAATCTCCAATGTGGGCAATCTCATAGAGAAATCCTCCATAGAAATTGCCTACTTTGAAAGAATGGACCTAAGTGGCTTAATCTCAAATCCTTTAACTTGCTAGAGAGTAGGCTATTGAGAGGGAAAGAAGGGAGTAGCCTCTTGGTGCATGCCCTATCACACTTCTTTGTTTTCTCACTTCACTTCCTACTCTTTTCTCTCTCTTTCGCTTATCCTCTCTATTCTTCTTTGCTTTCTATTTCTCTCTTCTTTCTATGTTTCCTGCTATTTTTCCCTTGTTCTCCATTGTTGTTTACTATGCACAGCTAAGGCCTTTTTATATTTCCTGCCACGATAAGACTTTCCATTTTACCCCTCAACTACTTTTGGCCTGTTGTGGGTATCCTTCCCGGGCCACCCACTGGTCTACTGACTGCTCAGCTACCACCACTACATTGTGTTTGCTGCGCCACGTTCCATTCCCAGACAAATGGAGTTTTGTTTTTTTTTTCTTGCTTTCCGTAGCACCCCCATCCGGATGAGGGTTAGGTATTCTCTCTTACTAACTCCTATGGCATACACCTAGTGATTCCAACTCAGCTTCCCCTCTTTTGGGTGGTATGTCATCCCAGCAGGACATTTCCCCCAAAAGAGCATGAGCGGGAATCCCAAAATAGACTTCCCCCTTTCCCCCACCACTAAACCATACCCTCTCTTACCTCTGACCCATGGCCCACTACTCCTGTATTGACTAGGTATAAGTGGGTGGTGCCTAAGCCTTGTACGTGCTCCACTTTCATGTGAGTCCATGGCTTGTCTGTTGTTCACGCGTTTGCCATTGCCTGCGGGTTTGTTTGATCTTGCTGCGCATTCTGCCGCTTATTTTTAACTCTTTGTGGCTTGGATTAGTCATTGGGTCTTCATTCTTTGCATCTCGTTTCTTCCCTAAGCTAGGTACTGCACGGGTATGGGCCTTTTTCTTCCTCAATTCAGCCCCTGTCTCCTTTTACTTCTGGTTTGTGGATCGAAATGTATTCCTGCCATGCCACTCCATTGCTTCTTCCATGTTATCACTTAACTTGTGCTTGTTGGGCCTCCTTTAGGCCTACCATGTACATTTCCTTTACTCAGTTCACATTGCCCAGTATTTCTACTGGGTTAATTCTCATACCATCTTGGGCTTCCTTGGCCCATTTTATTCCTTTGGGCATCCTCAGCCCGCTTCATTCCTTTGGGCATCCTTGGCTCATTCCATTCTTACATTCCCATGGGCTTTTGCTAAATCTTTTAGGCTTCCCCAACCCAATTACCATATCCTTTACTTTCGGGGTTTGTTGGCCTTTGCACCAACCCCATTTACTAATTCCTTTCTATGGGCTCCTCCGGCCCATTTTTGCTTGCTTTCCATTTCTTATGATTCTCATGGGCTTACTACTTCCTTCTCTGGGCTCCCTTGGGCCCGTTTGCTTTCTTTGGAGCCTTTTTTACTATTTTATAGGCCTGTGGACCATTATTCCTACCATTCGGACTTAATGGTTTTTTCTTACTTTGCTAATTCTTCTTCGTTCACCCCTTCTATATTGTTGAGCTTCTTCTTGTTATTGGGCCTTTTTGCCAAAGTAGGCATCAACAATATGAAATTCTTTTTCTCTACTTGTTGTCTCTTTAATTTATTGCTTTAAATTCCTAACACTTTATTTATATGGTTGTATGTATGGTTTTGGCCTCAATTTCTAAAAAAATGGTTTTTAATATATATATATATATAATATTTAGAATTTAATTGGTTTTTAAACTCTTCGGTTTTTGCACCCAATAATTCACTTGTCACAAAAATTAAAAACTTAGATGGACTCATTGTGAAAAATTGGACTCCAATTGAAATTCAATTTAGAATTAATTGGATTTGGACTCTTCGATTTTTATACTCAATAATTCACTTGGCACGAAATTAAAAATTAAATAAGACACACGGCACAAAATTGAGAATCCAATTAAAATTTAATTGGATTTTCTTTGAGCTTTGCCGATTAATATATACTAGCTTGTAACCCCATGCATATGCATGGATATACTTAAAAAATTTACATTATGATGCATAGTATAATTCTCACATATATAATTTAAATATTATTGATAGTCATTCTTATATATATATTTTTTTAACACTTTAGAAAGTCTTATAGGAATATTATTAGGTAGAAAATGTAAATTGTCCATTTTTAAAATTTTTTTTTAATGTTCATTAATTCTAGACTCTTTGGTTTTTGTAAGCAATAACTTACTTGGATGGATATTTATAATGTGATCTCACATTTGACTCCAAAATTAAGAAATAAAACTCTCTCTAAAAATAAATAATTTAGGACACATTCGCAAAATTGGACTTCAATTGTAGAATCTGATTAGATTTTCTCTAAGTTTTGCCTATTAATATATATATATATATATATATAGACTACTATGTAACCCATGCTTACGCACGGGGATGATAAATTGAAGTGGTGTTGTTGATGTTAGCTTGAGTTATTAAACTTATAAGGCATTAATTCAACTAGGACATTTAGAAGTACTAAAATAGTTTTTCCTTGTAATTTTCAGGATATTAATTACACCAAGTTTCTCATTACATTGCTATTATGTATATAATTTTGAAAATCATTATTGGATACTGTAGGGACAGAGCTACGTTTCGACTTGGGGGGCAATGCCCCCCTCCCCCCCCCCCCCCCTAACTTTTTTAAAAATTCCACTTCCATATATATATGAGAGAATTGGGTGAGATCTCTTTTAAATGATCTGATATTATCTGATGAAGGTTTGAAATAAGAATCAATGGTGGATCTATACAGACCTTGTTGTTGACACTATCGCTAATGCTGGGTTTGTGTCTTCATCTTCTACTTCATAGTTCAAGCCTTAATAGGAGCAAGAATAGAGAGTGAGTGAGAGAGGGAGAAAAACTCAGATTTTTATAGAGAAAAGATAAGTGTCAATAGAAAATGACAGTAAAGGATAGAGATTAGATTCACTGTGATTTCAAGAGAGAGAGAGAGAGAGAGAGAGAGAGGATTATGTTATAATAAAAAATATTTAAATAATATGTTGGCCATAGACTCACGAGTACTGTTAGGACATATGTGAATCATGTTAAGAACATATGTCATTTAGAATTGGCTAATCCTTTGACAAAACGCACTTTACTAGTAATTGGGTAGATCTAAGATGGTTTAAGTCTTCAAGAAACATGTTGTTCAAGTCAACAGTTAAAACCATGCAAATATATTCAAGAAACAAGTGAAGAAGTGCTGTATTTTAAAGCTTGATAGATTGCATCTATCGAGGTTTAAAAGGCAGTTTTGGCCCGATGCTCAACAGCTGCTCGACAGATAACCAATCTATCAAGATTTACGAAAATCAGTTTTTCAGATCTAATTTCATGCATATCCATGTGTATGTGTTTAAGCTTTCTTTTCTCACAACCCTAAACATATATAAGGATTATTTTAAAGGCCGTCATAAGGTTGTTGCACGTGTTGTTGCAAGCATATTGTGACCGGAGACAATTTGCCCTAGTTCATCATTCTCTTGAAGAAGCTGCTGCGTTTGTATGCCGTAGGGTTTTGTAACCAAGGAGCTTCGTGATCTTCATCATGTTGATGAACTGAAGAACTTTGCAGCCAACATCCTTCTCAAGTTGGTGGTTAGTCACGTACTTGAATCTGTGCATCGATTGGTTAGTCATGTACTGGGAGCCTTGCATTAAAAATGAGAGATTGTCACTACAGAACAAGTCCAATTATGTATTGGGGTAAGGGTTCAACTGTAGGTTGGTATAAGGTACTGGGATTCCTTTACTTGTAATCGCTTGTTGTAATAATAGTGGATTCTTGGGAGTGGTGACCTAAAATTCACCTTGTGGGGTTTTTGCCTTGGAAGTTTTCCCCATTCGTAAACAA
Organism: Notholithocarpus densiflorus; assembly: GCA_030021035.2. NCBI lineage: Eukaryota > Viridiplantae > Streptophyta > Magnoliopsida > Fagales > Fagaceae > Notholithocarpus > Notholithocarpus densiflorus. The sequence continues at coordinate 224,445 of JARYZH020000379.1, forward strand.
ATCACCATGTCAACTTTATTTTCCGCTGCATTTAACTTAGTTGGTGATTTTTTTGTGCTACCATGCGTATTGCATGTTAATTAACTTAATTAATTCACTTGGCTAATTAATTGGTTAATTCATCACAAGGGGTCAATACATTCTTGGCCTATTAGGTACAATGAGAAAAATGGAACAAGTGAAACAAGAAAGATTAAAAAAATAAAATAAAGTTAGATTTTTTTTTTTTTTTTTTTTTGGTTTTAGAAATCAAATGTGTGGCTATTGTTAGAGAAGTTAATAGGCAGGCGGGCTAATGGGAAAAGAGATAAGTTAAAACTGATGATCTGTACTTTATTTGACTTTAGCAGTCCTACTCAGTAGAAAAATGGTAAATTTCATGTTGTGCAATGTATTAATATTAATATTGTTGTAATTTTATTTTGTTGTAGCTCAAGTGCTGGTAAAATATGTTTATTAAACATCATAGGTTGAAAACTTTCTCTAAAAAAAGTTTGTTGTGGTTTGTAAGATGTGTTTATTTGGCTTTTTATTTAGGACTAACCTAATTTTTGTGAGGTATGTTGTGGATTCAAGTGTGTAGTTGGATGTATCCCTAGCATTATTCATAAGTTAATATTGATGATTTATTGTTGCTAACCTCTAATGTTGATGTCATAATTTATAAAAAGTCTTAAAATTAAAATTTGAAAAATCACCAAAATTAGTACTAGTTTATTGCAAATCTCAAATTGCTTCTACAAATATAAGCTTAAGATATTAATGAATGTGAATGAAATTTTATGAGCTTTACATTAAGCTTCTCCCCCCCCCCCCCCCCCCAAATTTGTACCCTGGCTCCATCCCTAAAATACTACATATAAAATATTAATTCACAATCATTGTACGTGAAATTCTACTAAATACAACACAAAATAAAAATAATAGATTGGTCCAATAGTATCTCCTAAATTGAATGAGAATAGGCGCATAAAATCATTCAGCTCAATTACAATTTTTTAGGTTCAAGGTCTTCTCATAGAAAATATTTGAATAGAAAATATATAAAATATATATATATATATGCTCAATAGTTTAGAGAAAAAATAACAAAAAAAATCGAAACAATTTAATTTTTATGAAAAGCTAACAAAAGTAAAATCCCATTTTGATTATATAAATATATATATATATATATATATATATATTACCTCGTTAGTAATGGATAGTATATAGTCATGGTATATTACATAAATAACTTATAAATTTTTGAATTATTTTTAGTTACACAAAAAATGACTCATAAATATAAAATCATTCAAACTCTCTTTCCTCTATTTTATATATAAAGTTAGATATTTGATTAGGGGTCAGATTGGTTTTTATTTAGGAATTTGAATGAGTCTTTGGTCAACACAAAAGGGCGTAAGACTTCAAAAGGAAGAACAGAATCTTGAAACCTATGTTTTTTTTTCCCTGACACTACATGTTATCTTCAAAATTCAAACTCATAATTGATGTTTTGATCAACTTTACCATCCCTTTTGGGCAAGTGGCTACTTTATGCACACAGAAATTAATATATGTGTTTGACTAAATGCTCAAATTAAAATCTGGTCAGGCAACATAATTATGCATGCGGAGAATTAGTTTGGTTGTCTATTTATTCGCAGCACCTTTATGTTCTATGATGATAGGACAAAAATGTATTGACCCCTTGCAAATTAATTAATTACCCAAGTTAATTAATTAGGTTCAATTACATGCAATGGCATGGTAGCACAAACAAATCACCAACTAAACTAAATGCAACGGAAATTAAATTTGACACAGTGATTTCTTTACGAATGGGGAAAACCACCAAGGCAAAAACCCCACCAGGTGATTTTATGGTCACCACTCCCAAGAATCCACTAATCATTAATCAAGCAATTACAAGTAAAAGGAATCTTACCAACTACCCTTAGTCTATCCCAATTTACCAACCTATAGTTGAATCTCCACTCCAATACCCAATTGGAATGATCTTGTAGTGTAACTCTTTCCGTTTAATGCACGAATCCCAGTATGTGACTAACCAATGATGCACTGATCCCAGTACGTAACTAACTCCAGCAACTTGAAGAAGTTTGTTGGCTGCAAAGTTCTTCACTTCATGCACAATGAAGATCAGGAAGCTCCTTGGTTACAAAACCCTTTGGCGTAAAAACACAATAGCTTCTTTCAGAGAGAATAAGGCACTAGGTCACTCAATGTATGTGTGACGGCCTTTAAAATAAGCCTTATATATGTCTAGGGTTGTGAGAAAAGAAATCCAACACATACACATTAGCTTGGGTTGAAAATCAGATCTGGAAATTCTGATTTTGTAAGTCTCGACAGAAACAGCTTGTGTCGAGCTTCTGTCGAGCTTCAACAGTAAATCTCGATAGAAAGGATTCTGTCGCGACTTCTGTCGAGCTTTAGTGAACAGCTCTTTCTTCACTCGTTTCTTGGTCAGATCTTCATGGCTTTAACACTTGACTTGAACTCTTGTTTCTTGAAGTACTAAACACATCCTAGATCTACCCAATTACAAGTAAAGTGCATTTTGTCAAAGGATTAGCCAATTACATAAAATATGTCCTTAAAATATGATATCTATTTTTAATGTCTTTGTTTTTTACTAGGTTGAGAAGTCTTCAAACAAAGACTCTCTGTTCTGTAATTTTTTTTCCCTTTACAAGATATATAAAGGTGGAACATAAAGGTAGGCTTTGTTTTATGGTGGAATGCTTGGAATAAATAATGGAAACCAGTAGGCTTTGATAGTTCTTTATGCATGCATGAGAAGAGAAGAGAGGCCAACCCTTCACCCTCAAAGTGCTCGACAAAATGACTGAGCCAAACTGAAAATGGGGGCTTAGGCTTAGAGGCGTGGCTTATAAAGATAGTATTGACATTAAGTATCGTCCAAGTTGTATTGTATATTTGTGGTCAAATGTTTGATAGTCTAATCTAATGGAAGCAATCAAATCTTTTGTTTAGCAACCAAAATTAGGTCACCTTGATTTCACCTTCTGATTTAGTGTTTGACTATTTTGTTTCTCTGAAGTTTTGATTTGTTTGTCTCTTTCTGCCAATCACCCCTCTCAAAAATATTACTTTATTATTTTGGCGTGGATTTGAGGACTTAATTAACAAGACTCTATGTTACATGCACAAAAACTGTTTGATAAAATACCTGATTGCTTTGTTCCTTTTCTAGAATTATGTCCAAAAATTGTAAATGGATATGTTCTTCTTACACAGAATATACATGGTCCGACAGTATATACAATGTCCATTTAGCATATGGTTTTCTTCTTTCTTCCAGATTGTAGCAATTTATTTTAGATTTCTTTTTGTTTATGTGTGATGTACTTCTTATTGTAGAATTGTTTTCTTGGTTTTAATCCTTATTTGAAAGTAGGAACATAGAGAAGAAAAGCTAAGATTCACTTAATTTTCTATCAATTTGTCTTGGTAAGAATTTTCTTTTCTCCCTTTCGTTTAGTACATAGACACTCATTAGCTTGGATTCAAGCTTGACTCACATTACTAATCAATTTTAGAATACATGACAAAGCATGTTCAATGTCTGACAAGTACACATGACATGACAGTACATGCTCCATGTCTTTCAAACAATCACTATGTAAAATCCATTTACATTCCATGAACCCAACTACGTTACCTGTCATATTAGGTGAAAGCTATGTTATTCTATTTAGATTAAGTTCTTTGACTTAGGTTCTTAAAAGCTTTCTTTGAATTGCCTATGCTGGTAATTATTTGCATGCTTCATTAATGGTATGTACTTAAATGACTCTAAGCAGTTTTACCATATAGTTTTTAACAAATTTGCATTTAAATATTTTTTTTGGGGGGTTTTTTTTTAAGGCTTGGCTTTAGTTTTGGTTTGGCATAAACTTGAAACAAATGCCATAAATATTTGGATTTGTGGCTTTTGTATTCTTAATGTTTGAATAAAACTATATAGTACCATTTAAACATGTTTCACATAAGCTTTTGAGGTCTCAGGTCATGTTGTATTTAAGTATGACAAAATATAGTACCATTTTCCACCTTAGCATAGTTAGTATTGGTATTTTATATATAACTTGGATAGATTGAATTTGTTTTGTGTGTATACTCACTTTTGTTATTTATTTCTAAATTTCATGATGAAGACTAATAGAATACTTATTTTTCATGAAGATTATTGATATATTGAATTTTTTTTAATAAATCAATAGTTGGGTAGAGGTTATTTGAACCATGCATGTCTTTGTTTAATTTTCTTTCTTCCTTGCTTTGTACTTCCTACTATTTAATGGTTTAAATTTTTTTTTCCTTGATTTGTCTAATTTTACTTATTGTTTTCTTCAAAGATTAGTATTACCAAAAATAAAAAAAATAAAATTAGAAGGGGAGAATTGGAGGTTGTAGGTCATAAGTCGTAGCCGCATCCTTTAGAATTTGAAGTTCGGTTATGCTTCAATAAGTTAGGCTCAAATTATTTGCAAGGACTTCCATTCTATCCAATTTTGGGCATGTTTGGGGTGGACATATTTGATGCTATTCTCCTTCTAGACTAGATTTGTGATCAATAATAATGGTTATGCGCTTTTTTTTAAAAAAAATGTACTATTGTGTATTGATGAGATTATCCCCATTCAAGTAGTTAGCCATTTGCTTTAACATCTAAATTTGGAATGATGTCCAAGGGCTATCATGGCTTTTGAAGCATCAAAGCCAACTGCAATGGCCGATGCATATGGGTTTTTTAAGTACAAAAAGTAAAATGTTTGTGAATTTCATTTTCCAACTTATAATATATAAATTTTGTATTTCACATTCATGAGGTTATGAAGTGTTGCTTGATTGGCCCGTCTTTATAAAATATGTATGAAACTATTATTTGAATAGGGAAATATGACAAAATCCTATTATCTTTGTGATGATTGGATTTTGATACATTGCTAATTTGATTTTCCACTAAAGAATAGTAAAAAGCTCTAGATTAATCTTCATCCTTATTTATAATTTTTTTTTTTTTTTGTTATGGTTAATTTGTGGAATACTTGGTTTTTTAGTATAAGAACAGTTGTTTGATTTTATTATTTTAAAGGAGATCTAGATTCTTCCCTTTGTCAGGAGATCACATTAATAGGTTTGCCATACTCTCTCTCCCCTTAGCTCTCAATTTGTGACATTCATTTTCTCTAAATATTTTCTTTTTCCATCTTTTTTATTTGTTTACATAGTCAAATACGTCATAGGATTCATCTTAATATAATAATTTTATGGGAATAGATTTTTTTTTTTTTTTTAATGTAGCTTAAATTTGATAGTTGGGGATTGGTGGATTTGAATCTTGTATGTCTCCATTGGAAATATAGGAGGTGCCAATTAGTTGAACTATAAAGTTCATGGCGGATTGGGCCGATTTGAGTTTGACTCGATCTTAATATCTTTAATTGTAAAATTATTGATATTAAGATATAAGTGCAATTGTATATTTATTATATTTATTGGCTCTTTTGTAATACCTATTAAACCAAATGTAAGAGCATATTATGATTATTGTAAGATATTATTTCATAATATTTGTATTTATGTCATTTTTAATGATCTTGTGTGTAAAATTTTGACAATTTAAACGAAAGAAATATTCAAACTACATTTTCATTTTATATTGAAGAAGATTTACCTTTCAATAGTTGAAATTAGAGAAATATTTAAACCTGAACATGTTAACATTTGATCTAAAACAATCATGTGCATCGGGTTAGCAACTAGTTTAATAATAGAAAGAAGACAAAGACTGTAACGTCCCAGTCAGCAATCAAAAAAAAAAAGGTCAAAGTCAGATTTTTTTGGTTTCCCACGTGCCAAGCCCTACCTAACCCCACTACCCACCTCACAATCACTCTATCTTATCTTCTCTTTGGCCGGCTCACTCTCAGCCTTTCCTTCTTTTCATTTTTTTTGTTTTCTCTCATACGCTCTCCTCTCTACTCTCATCCTCTCCATCGGCACTTCCACACCACCACCACCATTTCCACCATCATTTTCCGGCAAGATCACCAGAAAATTTTTGGGAACCCATAAACACCTTCACATCCTTTTTTTGAGGTAAAAATTTCTCATCTTTTTGGTGGGTTTTGCACTTTTGCTTGAGGTTATTTTTATCTAAGTTTTAATAATGATACTCATATGATTTATGAGCATAGGAAGTGATATTTATGTGTTTTTATGTATGGGTTTTGTATTGGTGGAATTATTTGATGAGTGGGTATATGGTTTGTGCTATTGATGACTACTTAAGGTTTATGTATGGTGGAAAATTTAGGGGTTTTAAGTTATAACATGTGATGGTTGGTAAATTTAATTTTTCCATTGCCATTGGGTTTATTTGGAGTTAGTTGAAGTTCTAAATTTCTTGTCTTGGAGGATATATTGATTTTGCTTTCATGGGTCTCTTAATGATGTAGTGTAAGTTTTATGGAAGCTAGTCATAATGTTGGAGACGATATTAAATGGGTTAACTTTATAAATTGGAGTTTATGCCTTGTGAATCTATTTGTTAAGAAACTTTGGAAGTGGAATATATTATTATTGATGAGGTTGAATACTAGGCTTGCCTAATTAAGTGATTATTTGGCAATTCCTAAATTGTGGCTAGATGCAATTTCAAGCTCTATGCTTATTGTGATAGGTTTACTTGATATTGTTTAGGTTCTAGCTAATCTCCTTGGAGCTTGGAGAATTAGGATTTTGCGGTTGCGAGGTAAGTAGCTTTTTAATGGGATTTTTGGAAAATAACCATGTTTTATAAATGTTATTTTTGGGTTAAACACATTTTGGAAAATTATATATGGATATATGTTTTCTTAAAAGTATTGTGTTGTGACCCTATTATATATTATTATATATGAAAAGTGCATCATATTTGGTATTGCATTTGGGGAAATGCATAAATTGTTGATATGGAAAAATGAGCATCTTTTATTTAATCTTTGATAAGGAAATCTTAGATTTTATGGTATATTTGAAAATTTAAAGATGCTTATCTTGTCTTGTTATGTGGGAAATTGTTAGAAAATATTTTGACAAGAATGAAGTTGAAAACCTTACAAACTTTGTCGAAGTTAGATTATTTAAGGTTTTTTAGAAACTACCTGGATATGAACTATGTGTTTCAAAGTAATGTAGCATGTGAGTTGTTTTAACACCATGTCATGTGTGATTTCCCGGTGATCACCCGATTTGGTTTCTGTAGTCTTTGTGACAATGGAATCAAATCCAGGTTAGTGCCCTTTCACTTTGGATGACGCGTTCTTCCCTGCTGTCCATGGGGGGAAGAGGTTCCTTGATTGTGTGTGGGTGAGGCTGCTGCCCATGGGGCCAAGAGACCACATGCAAGAGAGGTCCTATATGACGTGCTCTCTCTGCTGCCCATGGGGGGAGAGAAAAACCTTGAGGGTATGGGTGAGGCTGCTGTCCATGGGGCTAAGAGTCTGCATACCAGAGAGGACAATATCATGCCAGTTGTGAATGGGTGGATCCCCTGACCGGTCTATGTGGTAGTATGGTAGATTTGTGATAATTTATCTTATGTTCGATATTATGGCTTTGGAAATTATATTGTTGATGCTCACAGATTATAGTGTATAGTTTCAAAGTATTTACTTTGAGAAACTTTGTGTTTTATTATTTAATCATTCTTGTCATATTATTATTTTGAAGATGAAACTTGCATTTCCCCCACCCCCATTAATTATGCTACTTACTGGGCTCTGTCTCATCCCATTATTTTATAAACTTTTCAAAGTAGGCAACAATCTTTTGAGACAGCTTTTTGGTGGCTAATAGTAGTTAGACTAACTATTGATGGAGGCTGAACTTTTGTAATGGAGATATTAGATGTTGTACATCTTAGAGTAGGCTTGACTCATTCTTTTGTGTATTATAGTGGTTGTGACTTTATTCCCACTAATGGGACAAGCTGTTGATATGTAATTATTTATTCAGACCTCTATTTTTTTTGTGGCCATTGGTCCTTGTAATTATTGCTTAGAGCTCTGACTTACCTGAGAGTATATTCAATGGAATTATTATGATAATTCTTGATGTTGGTATTGGATATGATTTATGTGGATTGAATTGTCAAAAAAAAAAAAAAATCTACAGGTACTTTGAGATGTCTTTCTCATGCTTTGGACCCTTTGGGGTTTAGGGCGTGACAAAGACAATATAATGATTATTTATACTATTAATAAGAGAATTCCCCTATTTCGTCTTCAACTTTTGGCGTACCAAAATATCCTCATACAAATTCTAAAATAACATACCCTTTAGTTTAATTTTATTTCCTACAAAAAAAGCAAAAAATGTTAAAAGAGTAATCTCACCACTCATTTGAATTCAATTGTCTGATTCCTATCTATATTTGTTATCTATTTGAATTCAAATACTTCAATTATTGTTGGAGAGTAGGGAATGGATTTTCAATTAAAGCTTTGAGGGATTGATGGATTCCCAATCATCCAACAAACTCCATCATCCATTCGGCCAATGATGGTATGGAGGATCTATTGGTCTCAAATCTTATAGATCAAGATTTGCATTGGTGGAGGAGTGATTTTATTATGACTTTGTTTCAAAGGGAAGATGCTGAAGCGATTTGTAGAATCCCATTAAGTATGAGGTATGTGGCTGATTCCATAGTTTGGATTTACAACAAAAATGGCAGATTCACAGTCAAATCAGCATATAAGGTCGCAAGGGAGATATTGAAGGGAGCAAATTGGGCTAAATGCTTAAGTGGTTATGCAGGAAAAAAGGTATGGGCTGCCTTATGGAAGCTTCGTATCCCAAATAAGATCAAGGTGTTTGGATGGAGAGCATGTCATGATATTTTGCCAACATGAATGAACCTAACAAAGCGACGGATTATTACTAAAGATGCTTGTCCAATTTGTACCAGGTGCCTAAAATCGGCCTTGCATGCATTGTGGGACTGTGTTGCTGCCTAGGATGTTTAGGCTGGAAGTATAAAAATATTGCAGAAAAGCTCACACGGTTAGGCTGATATACTTCAGTTATTGGAGTATTTATTGGATCGGCTAGCATTGGAGGACTTGGAATTGATCTTGGTTTAGGCATGGCTGATATGGAACCAGCGAAATAGAGTAGTTCATGGTGGAAAACTTCATGACCCAACCTCCTTAAATAGGAGAGTAACAGACTACCTGGAGGAGTTTCGAAATGCACAAAGTCATTTAACAGCAGACTTGGTTTTGCAGCCCAGCAGTGAAGCTTGGAAGCCTCCTCCACAGTCGGTGTACAAGCTGAACTTTAATGCTGCTCTTTTCATGGATTTGAATAGGACTAGATTTGAAGCAATTATCCAGAATGATAGAGGGGAAGTAATGGTTGCCATGTCTGCCAAAGGCCCAGCTATAAACTACAGTGAAGAAGCCAAGATGTTAGCTTGCAGAAAAATCGATTGAATTCATGATGGATGATAGATTTTCAGAACTTGTAATTGAAAGGGACAATGCTAATGTCATACATGCCATCTCATCTCTAGAGGTGAACCAGTCATTACTAGGGAATGTTGTGGATGATATTTGTTGATGCCCACTTTTGACAAAAGGGCCCAATGGCAGAAGAAGCCTAACAATATGAAAAAGATGGGGAAAGAAAGTAGTAAAGCAAAGACCAGCAGGCCAAAATGGCAGGAATAATGGTTAATAGGCCCACAAAAAATAATAAGTGGCCAAGAAGAAGCAAATGGGCTGAAGAAGCCCAAGGAATGAAGGTAGTAAGCCCATGGGAATAGTAAGAGGTAGAAAAAAGAAGTAAATGGGTCGGAGAAGCCCAAGAAAGGAATTAGTAAATCCACAGGGTTGGCATAAAGGCCAATAAGCCCGAAAGGTAAGGATGTGGTAATTGGGCCGGGGAAGCCCAAAGGATTTAGCAAAAACCCATGGGAATGAAAGAGGTAAGAAAGAAGAAAATGGGCCAAGGAAGCCCAAGACATGGAATGAACAGCACTTCTTCACTTGTTTCTTGGTCAGACTTGCATGGCTTCAATACTCAACTTGAACACATGTTTCTTGAAGTACTAAACCCATCCTAGATCTACCCAATTACAAGTTAAATGCGTTTTGTCAAAGGATTAGCCAATTACATAAATATGTCCCTAACAATCTCCCCCTTTGGCAATCCATGACAAAACCACAACAAACAAATGAATCATGAGAGAAGTCTTAAATCACTAAACTCATAATCACTTGTTGAATTACAAAACAAATCTAACCCTAACACAAACTCTTGAAAAACTTTGTAAGAAGAGAGTTCATGGCATGGTAGACTTTCACAACCTGTCCTTCTGAAACACTTAAACAGAACTCATCAAGGCATCATGTGTGAAACAGAAATAAAGATTGCATACATAGAGAAACATGTATATAAAGAAAGAAAAGAAACAACACATGTAGAGATAGGTGAAGAAAAACATACATCATCATATATATGAAAAGATAAGCACAATGTATGTCAATAAATGGTCACAAGACCGGTATAGATGAGGCTAAAGTAAAAAGAAAGAAAAGAAAATACATAAGAACCTTACTACATCCCTCAAGATCTATAAACACTCCCCCTGACCAAAATGTCCTATACTAACTCTCCCCCTAAGTACAAGACTACTCTTATCCCAAAATTACTCCCACTTTTTGTCACGAATGACAAAGGGTAAGTGACTGAGAGGTTGTCATCTCATCATCACTGGAAGAGCTAACATCGTCCTCATCATCACCATCCTCATCTGCCGAAGCCACTAGAGAAGGAGATGGAGAGGCAGTGAAACCACCAAGGTGAGTCTGTCGTCATGCTATACGACCGACACGGGTGTTCACTTGACACAACTCATCAGAGAGAGAGTCAAGGCGAGCATCCATGCACTAAAACTACGCCATGATGGCCTCTAGAGTCACATCACCAGTCGAGGAAGTAGGAGCAGAGGTGGAAGGAACAGTAGAAGCTGCAGGACTGGTAGACTCCACACTTGGCCACTTCGGTCGAAGCTGAGCCTCGCTTCGTCGAACAGAACCGGCGTCAATGGCACCCATAGTGGTGTAGTAAGGAGAATTAGGAATGGAGATGGAAAAGTGGCGAAGGATCCACGTGATAGCCGAAGGAAATATGAGCTTATCACGGGTCGCCATATCCTAATAGACATCGAGGATAGAAGTGATGAAGTGAGAGGGAAAATCAATAGAAAGATCCTCTAAGAGAGACAAAAGAAAACGAGCACGAGGCTCTGTCATAGAGTTATAAGGAGACAATGGAGTAAAAGTAAATGCCATCACCATGTTAAGGAACCTCGGACCTTTTGCAAAGCCCGAGCATGGGGTGTTTTGCTTCCCACCCCTTATGGAAGGTGTCTCACATAAGTGAGACAGAAGCTCGTCTCTGGACACAGTCCTAAGATGCTCACAGCCGAGGTAGTCAAGATGCGCTACCCGTGGAACATATAGTACCTCAGATGTAAGATTCAGGGTAACTATGATACGTGTACCTCGAGATGTTGTGGCAAACCGAGGTACAGAGGTATCGATACCATGTATATTGGAGTAAAACTCCTGTATAAACACGATGGGACACCTCAAGGGTCTCTCACATAGAGATTCCCAACCCCTAGTCCGAATGACAATGGGGAGAGGAGTGTCGGCAAAGTCCGACAAAACAACATGGCGCTCCGGATAAACGCCACGTTTTTTAAAGTTCTTCAGGAAGTCCTTTTGGGCCTTCCCATCATGGAACTGAGCATGAAGAGGGGGAATAGGATCAGAAGAAGAAGACCCAGAACCAAGAGGGTTCCAAGCCGGAGTGGACTTAGCTTTAGGTGCCATGGTGCAGTCTATCCGAGAGAGAGAGAGATAGACAGACAGACAGAAACAATCACAACCAGATAACAAGAATAGAAAAGAAAGGAAAGACATATGCATGAAAAATGCGTGAACATGTGACGTGCAAAATTTATATTGCATCATGGGTAAAAACCAAATCCAAACCTACCAGCACACAATTTTCAACAATCAAGCACACATCTAAATGCATGAAACATTGTTAAAATGCAATGAGAATGCAATGCATGAGCATATAATATCAAATCAAAAACAACCAACCCAACAATTTCACAAAATTCTCAAAAATCCAAAAAAATTTCAAAAACCCCAAAACCTAGGTCTAAAATGCATGAAAAATGAAAAATGAGGGTTTTAGAACACATACCAAGTGATCTGAGCTTGATATAGGCCAAAAATATAGTGGGTAGAGAGATATGAGTGAGGGAGAAGTGTTTGGGGCGAGAGAAAAGATTTTCTATCGAGAGAGAGAAGTGAAAAATGAATCTGATTCGCGCTCAAACTATATAAGGAAATCGCAGCTCGATGGATCAAGGTATCTATCGAGATCTGTCGAGCATTAAATCTCAACAAAAATGAATCTGTCAAGGTGCTGTCGATGGATCAAAAATTCGTCAAGATATGTCGAGAAAAGGAGAAAGAGGGGCTTGATAGAAGAGAATCTATCGAGGATTTGTCGAGAAGCTGTCAAGCTTGAAGAAAAAGAGTTTTTCAAGGAAGAAAAAGAGTTTTTCAAGGAGGAAAAACACATAAAAATGAATGCAACAAGCAAGCAACTCAACCAAAGATCCAATCAACATGTTAAGCTCTCAAAACATCTCTCAACATATATGCAAAACATTCATAAAACACACACACACACACACTAAACAAGTCTAACCAATTTTATATTTCAAAACAAGTTAAGACAGTTTAGTGAGCATATATTAACACATGTATTCCTTATGATGGCCAAATCACATTTGTACCTGCACATGTATCAAAAGTAGTAAAGAGTATACGTGTTGTGTGTGAAAACATAGCAAGAGTGCATAAGTGTCTCATATTATGATGATTTGAGACTTGAGAAAATCAAATACACTCACACACAATCATAACTGCTTGATGGGGACTATCACCTTTGAGGTACATCCTATAACTCACACATCTCCTAGAAACACGCTTGCAATCATATTTAAAAGCATTTTGATTCTTTTTGCTTTTATTTTTCTTTGCATATTTTTCTTTTTGAGCATAGCATGCATGGGCATATAAGAGAGAAAAGAAATACCCATTTATTTTTGCTTGAACATCCCAATTTTGCTATATCTAAGCACACAGATGTTATTCATGATTGGCTGGCTTTAGTGGTGAGATGGTTATTTATGCCTTTCTCTTAGGATTTTTTAGTCCTTCCCTTCAAAAAGAGTGATATAAGTATGAGATATAAGAGACAATCTTAATCTTACTCATCACAAACACGAGCCACAAAACTCACTTGCTTAGTTATGCATTAAGATGCTCATCTAAGCTACAAGAGATACAAAGTTTAGAAAACTTTGTTTCAATGGCCATCCAAGATACACAAGTACCAATATACACATACACACACTGTGTTTGTATTTTTCAATTTTTTTTATGGAAAAAAGAAATAAAGGAAAAACTGAAAATAAATAAAACGCAAACATGAAAGAAACACACAAAGCATAAAAACTAGACTGAAAAACAAAGCAAACAAGTAATGCAAAAACATAAAAACTAGGCTCAAAAACAAAGCAAACAAGTAATGCAAAAAAATAAAAAGAAAGAGAGAAAAAGTGACTGAATCACTTTGAGCCTTTTTCCTTCTATACCTTGGAAGGACCTTTCCTTTGAGCGAACCGTTGATCCTGAGGAGAGGGGGAAGAATTGAAACCGTTCAAGTTCGAAAAAAACATAAGGGCCTTGAGAAGATCTCCAAGAGGAGCAAAAGAGGATGGAAACTGATTCTGGTTTCCGGACGAGAGCATACTATTGCTTTGTTGAGTGGCTAACCACTTGTAGCAATTTAGACGAGTATGCCCTGAAGCTCCACAGTGATGACAGAAATGCGGCTTCTTTTGTTGAGACCTTTTGTTTTTGTCCTTCTTATTCCTTAAGTTTCTAGTCTCTTTCTTTTCAACCTTAGGAGGTGCTCCTAAAATAGATTTGCCCTTGTCTAAGTATTCACTGGCTATTTTAGTTTTAGATTCATTGTTCTCAGAATTAACATTATCAGCAAGTGAGACAAACATAGTTGTACTAGAGGAGGTTGTTAGGATTAGTACCCTTAAATCCTATAGTATGATGCTATGTATGATATTAAGTGTGACATTGTGTATGACATTATGTATGACTTAATATTGTGTTTAATAAAATTATTTTATTATTATTTGAAATAATGGTAAGTTATTTTATTATTATTTGAAATAATGGTAACATGAATATTTGGACATTATCATATAATCCTTGAGATGCATAGTATGTGATTTATGTGAAAAGTCATAAAAGATATAAATCACAAGTTCTTTGTAAACTCAGAATTATAGTTCGTAGTCGGTGATGAAATTGGGCATTTCATCTGCGAAGACTATAACATATGAACTAAGATGATTTGTCTTGATCATGGAAATGGAGATTTCTGGTTGGTATGTTGATATGTTTTAAGAGTAAAGACATATTGAACTGGACCGCTGTGAGATTTATTATTCTCGTAACGACTGTCAATTGAATAATAAATCTCACGACTTATATTTGCATGAACTCTTAATCCTGAAAGAATAATGGACTTGATTATGAAGTGTAGGTTGCTTTGATATATCAGGAGTGAGATCTATAGTAACGGTCAAAATCTTAGTATGTTGGGCAACCACATTTAGTGTTGATGGAACATATATTCTCAAGATGGAATTCATAGTCTCTTAACGGAGATATAAAATATTCCCTTGAGATAAGTTTAATGGGTTCAGTTATTCAGAGAGTTAGGCCTAACCACTTTAGTAAGAAGTTACTAAAGTATATATTTATGAAATTGGATTTCATAAATATATGATGAATAACTTAAAAGGATTAAACTGGGTACTCAAGGAATTAAGATGTAGTAATTCACAAAGCGGCAATCTACATTTATGACTTTGTATTACTACGAATATTTTATGAAGGGATTGCATGTACAACAAAGTCTTTGGATATAATTTATAGATAAGGCCTAGAGTGCAACTATATTTATATAGTGGTATTAAATATAGTTAATGGTAACTTTGGACTTGTCAAGAGTTGACAGAAAAGCCCTAAGCCCATTGGAGCTAGTGTCTTATTGGTCCCTTTTGGTCCCACTCCAAGCCACACACTTAAGCCCAATTGGAAAGGCCCAAAAGGCCAGCCCAATTAGATAATTGGTTAGATATAAAGGGAAAAACGTTCAGAATTTTAAGCAAGAGAGTAACAACATTGTGAAATGTGTATGTGAGTGTAAGTCACTCTCTAATTCTCCCTTTGTAACCGATTGAGAGTCCACACTTCTTGGGCGTTAGTGGAATTGGAGTGAAGATTAAAAGTATTCCCAAGTGCTTCGATCTTTGTTTTGAAATTCACCACTTCAAGGTACGCTCTCTTATACTTGAATTCTGAAATTTACATAGTGCATGTTATAGATTGTGAATGAAGTAGATCTGTTAATTTTTCTGCTGCGCACTTGCATTTTTCAGACAATTGGTATCAGAGCGGTCTTCAATTTCCAATCTGTTTAACATGTTTTGTGAGTTTTAGAATTAGAGATGATAGTTTTATATTGTTAGAAGATTATGTTTTTAATTTTCTACATGTTGTTGAAACTATGATTTGATGAAAACTGAAATTGATGATATGATGTTGTTTAAATTTAAATTTAAGTACGTTAAATTGAATCTTAAGGCTATAGCATCAGTAGAATTCAGTTTTAACATCAATCTTTGTCTGTAATGTTCATATGTTGAATGTTTGTTCATGAAAAACGAAGAAAACTGCCTTAGGAAAATTATGGAAATTCAAGTTTCACGATTTTTGATCAATCGAAAATCACTTTCGATTGATCGAACAAGTCAGAAGGTTGAGTTCAAATTTTTTAATTTTTTCGATCGATCGAGGGGCACATTCGATCAATCGAAATCTGGGAAATCAGAATTTTTTCTAAGTGTTTTCACATGTAAAAAGAGTAAGACTATGTGTAATTAGATTATGCATATTTTAAAACTAAAAACCTTTCTTTTAAAACATCTAGTGGGAAAGAGATACAAGGGTTGGATCTCACGGCCTCCATTGTCGATTCATAGTAGTGTGAAATAAATACTTTGCCTTTGCTTCGAGCTTAGCATTCCATGCGAAGAGTATTTGTTTCATGGTCCTACAAGAATGAATTTCTTAGTTTATAGTGGTTTGATCAAATACCTTGTCTTAGCCTCGAGCATTGCATTCCATGCGGGGGTGTTTTGTATCATGGTACTACAAAATAAGCCTGTTAAAGGGATGAAATGTGGCTACACATGATTCTAGACAATGGTATACACTAGACTAAATATTACAGTATCCTCTATGCTGAGTTCTTACTATCATTATTTAGAGGCCAAATGTATAATGGCATATTATTAGTGTTTGATAAGAGTTATCATGAAAGCACTAATAATGAGAATAGTTCTCAATCGATCATAGTATTTTATATTCACTCTATGCTAAGGGATATTGAATATGGGATTGGGTTGTCGTTGCATATATTATATTATGGTTTTATTAAGGTTCCATACTATATGTTTATATGCTAAATTGATAATGTCCAATTTACTTATTATATTCATGTTTATTATTTTCATATTTGAACATGGCATCATTTTGCCCACTTGTTACTATTCTTAATCAAAACAAACTAACTGGATCCAACTATGTTGATTGGAAAAGAAATTTGGACATAGTTCTCACTGCTGAAGAGCACAAATATGTGCTTACTAAACCATGTCCTAGCTTTCCTTCATTAGATGCTCCTCTTGAGGAAAAACAACGATATGATCGTTGGCAGAATTTTAATGAGATGGCCAAGTGTTACATCCTAGCATCTATCTCAAATGTTCTACAGCATCAAATGCAAGATGTAGAACTAGCTTCAGACATTATGCTAAGTCTGAAGGAGATGTTTGGTGAGCAAGGTCGTTCTGCAAGGTAAGAGACCATGAGGCAAATTTATAATACCAAAATGGCTGAAGGTAGTTCAGTAAGGGAGCATTGTCTTACAATGATCTCCAATCTGAATACATTGAAAGTTTTAGGTGTCGATATTGATGGAGAATCCCAAGTGGATATGATACTCCAGTCACTACCAGAATCATTCAAGGAATTCAAACTTAACTATAATATGAACAAAAAGATTTATACATTGTCTGAATTAATGAATGAGTTGGTAGCGGCGGAAGGCATCCTTGGTACTTCTAATGTTGAAGCCAATATTGGTGAAACTTCTACTTCTCAACCTAAGTCGAAAGGCATGGGTAAGAAGAAGAAGAAGAAGAAGGACTTCACCAAGTAAGAGGGTAAACAAATTGCCTTAAGGGTTGCTGACGAAGGAAAGAAACTGAAAGGAAAATGTTTTCATTGTGGTGAGAAAGGACATTTGAAGAGGAATTGTCCAAAATTCAGGGCTGCCAACAATAAAGGTATGAAAAGTACATTCCTTCTAGAAATATGTTTGGTACAGAATCCCACGGATTCCTGGTGTATGGATTCAGGTTGTACTAATCATATCTGCAATTCCTTGCAGGGGTTCCAGGAGACCAGAAAGCTTAAAGAAGGGGAGTTGTTTCTTACTTTGGTTGATGGGAGTAGGATTCCGGTTGTAGCTGTTGGTGTTTAAAATTTATGTTTTGAATCTAGAGTTCTAATATTGGAAGACTGTTTGTATGTACCTAATGTTCGTAGGAATTTAATTTCTACTACTTACTTAGGTAAACATGGATATTGTGTTATTCTTAAAGACAACGTTGTAATAAAGAAGGATAGAGTATTTATCTGTTCTGGCAATATTGTGGATGGTCTTTATATTTTAACTCCTGATAAGCATGAATTGTATAATTCTGAATTAGATAATGACTCTCATGTAAAATCATTAAAGAGAAAGTTTCCTTCTACTAGTGATGCATTTCTTTGGCACTTACGTTTAGGTCATATTAATTCAAACAGAATTCAAAGACTGATCAAAGATGGACTCTTAGAGCCCATGAACTTTGATGAATTTCCAGTTTGTGAATCTTGTTTGGAATGTAAAATGACAAAACGACCTTTTAATGCAAAAGGTAGGAGAGCACAAGATTTGCTAGAACTAGTGCATTCAGATGTATGTGGTCCTATATCAATCCAGGCAAGAGGTGGCTATGAGTATTTCATTACTTTCACTGATGATTACTCTAGATTTTGTTATGTGTACCTAATGAAACGGAAGTCTGAAGCCTTTGAAAAGTTCAAAGAGTTTAGGGCTGAAATTGGGAATCAATTGGGTAAACGCATAAAGGCCATTCGATCTGATCGAGATGGCAAATACCTTCTTAGGGATTTCAAGGATTACTTAACTGAAAATGGGATTGTATCCCAATTGACTGCACCTGGAACTCCACAACAAAATGGTGTAGCAGAAAGAAGGAATAGGACTCTTTTAGATATGGTTAGGTCCATGATGAGTTATTCGACTCTACCTATTTCTTTTTGGGGATATACTTTAAACACTGCAATGTATCTTCTGAATTTAGTACCTTCGAAATCTATTCCTAAAACACCTGTTGAGTTGTGGAATGGGCATAAGCCTAGTATGAGACATCTCCATATTTGGGGTTGTCCAGCACATGTGTTAAAAGGAAAGTCTGACAAGTTACAGTCTAAAACAAAAGTGGTTTTCTTTGTAGGGTATCCAAAAGGAACTGTTGGAGGTTTATTCTATAGTCATAAAGATAATAAAGTATTTGTTAGCACAAATGCCAAATTCTTGGAAAATGACTATATGAATGATTATACTCCTAGAAGTAGAGTTGTATTGGCTGAAATGAATGAACCTGTAAATAAACAACCAATAGATGAAACTAGGGATGATGTGGCTGTATTAAATACACCACAAGATACTACTCAAGAGCTGTCTAGTACACAGGTGCCTCGTTGTAATGGGAGAATTGTTCGGCCTCCTATAAGATTCATAGGTTTAGGAGAAACTTATGAAGCTATCTCAGAAGAGGCTGAATCGGATCCCTACACTTATGAAGAGGCAATGAATGATATAGATGCACATCATTGGGTCCAAGCTATGAAATCTGAATTAGATTCCATGTATTCCAATCAAGTTTAGGATCTTGTAGAGGCACCTAATGGCATTAAACATGTTGGTTGTAAATGGGTTTACAAGAGGAAGAGAGGGATAGATGGAAAGGTTGAAACCTTTAAAGCAAGACTAGTGGCGAAAGGGTATACACAAAAAGTAGGTATTGACTATGATAAAACTTTTTCGCCAGTAGCCATGCTTAAATCTATCAGAATTCTCTTATCCATTGCTGCTCATTATGATTATGAGATTTGGCAAATGGATGTCAAGACTGCATTTCTTAATGGCAATCTTGAAGAGAAAATCTATATGTTACAACCGGAAGGTTTCATAGCAAAGAACCAAGAGCATATGGTATGCAAGTTGAAAAGGTCCATTTATGGACTTAAGCAAGCATCTAGGTCATGGAACATTAGATTTGATCAAGCAATCAAATCATTTGGTTTTGAACAAAATCTTGATGAACCATGTGTGTACAAAAGACATCAAGATAAAGTAGTAATGTTCCTAGTGCTTTATGTTGATGATATTCTATTCATTGGAAATGATGTAGGGGTTATGCCGTTGGTAAAGGTTTGGTTGTCAAGCCAATTTGATATGAAGGACTTGGGTGAGGCTAACTTTATTCTAGGGATCAAGCTTTGGCGAGATCGCAAGAATAAGATGTTAGGCTTATCACAAGCTGGATATATAAATAAGGTTTTAGAATGATTTAGCATGCAAAAATCCAAGAAATGATTACTTCCTTTTAGACATGGAGTTCCTCTGTCTGATGACCAAAGGCCTAAGACTCAAGAGGAAGTAGATATAATGAGACAAGTTCCTTATGCTTCTGCAGTGGGAAGTCTCATGTATGCCATGCTTTGTACTAGACCAGATATTTATTATTCAGTTGGCATGGTCAGCCGATATCAATCAAATCTAGGACCAAAACATTGGCAAGCTGTAAAGCACATTCTCAAGTATCTTCGGAGAACGATAGATTATATGCTTGTTTACCATTGTGAGGATTTGATTCCCATTGGCTATACAGACTCAGATTTTCAATTGGATCTAGATTTCAGAAAGTCCACATCAGGATGTGTTTTCACCTTGGGAGGTGGAGCCATAACATGGAGGAGTGTCAAGCAATCTTGTATTCCAAACTCCACCATGGAAGCCGAATATGTTGCTACTTGTGAAGCAGCAAAAGAAGCTGTATGGCTCAAGAAATTCCTCTCTGACCTTGGTGTAGTAAGAATTGAGCAAGTTCCCATTACTTTGTTTTGCGACAATAGTGGAGCAGTTGCACAATCAAAAGATCCAAGGAATCACAAGAAAGGAAAGCACATTGAGAGAAAGTACCACATCATTAGAGATATTATTGCTCGTGGAGATGTGGTGGTAGCAAAGATTGAAAGTGCCAATAATCTAGCAGATCCCTTTACCAAAGCCTTGCCTCAAAGGACCTTCGAGACACATTTGGAGGGAATGGGAGTTAGATTAGTGCACAATAGTCTTTAGGGCAAGTGGGAGATTGTTAGGATTAGTGCCCTTAAATCCTATAGTATGATGCTATGTATGATATTAAGTGTGACATTGTGTATGACATTATGTATGACTTAATATTGTGTTTAATAAAGTTATTTTATTATTATTTGAAATAATGGTAAGTTATTTTATTATTATTTGAAATAATGGTAACATGAATATTTGAACATTATCATATAGTCCTTGAGATGCATAATATGTGATTTATGTGAAAAGTCACAGAAGATATAAATCACAAGTTCTTTGTAAACTCAGAATTATAGTTCGTAGTCGGTGATGAAATTGGGCATTTCATCTGCGAAGACTATAACATATGAACTAAGATGATTTGTCTTGATCATGGAAATGGAGATTTCTAGTTGGTATGTTGATATGTTTTAAGAGTTAAGACATATTGAACTGGACCGCTGTGAGATTTATTATTCTCGTAACGACTGTCAATTGAATAATAAATCTCACGACTTATATTTGCATGAACTCTTAATCCTGAGAGAATAATGGACTTGATTATGAAGTGTAGGTTGCTTTGATATATCAAGAGTGAGATCTATAGTAACGGTCAAAATCTCAGTATGTTGGGCAACCACATTTAGTGTTGATGGAACATATATTCTCAAGATGGAATTCATAGTCTCTTAACGGAGATATAAAATATTCCCTTGAGATAAGTTTAATGGGTTCAGTTATTCAGAGAGTTAGGCCTAACCACTTTAGTAAGAAGTTGCTAAAGTATATATTTATGAAATTGAATTTCATAAATATATGATGAATAACTTAAAAGGATTAAACCGGGTACTCAAGGAATTAAGATGTAGTAATTCATAAAGCGGCAGTCTACATTTATGACTTTGTATTACTACGAATATTTTATGAAGGGGTTGCATGTACAATAAAGTCTTTGGATATAATTTATAGATAAGGTCTAGAGTGCAACTATATTTATATAGTGATATTAAATATAGTTAATGGTAACTTTGGACTTGTCAAGAGTTGACAGAAAAGCCCAAAACCCATTGGAGCTAGTGTCTTATTGGTCCCTTTTGGTCCCACTCCAAGCCACACACTTAAGCCCAATTAGAAAGGCCCAAAAGGCCAGCCCAATTAGATAATTGGTTAGATACAAAGGGAAAAACGTTTAGAATTTTAAGCAAGAGAGTAACAACATTGTGAAATGTGTATGTGAGTGTAAGTCACTCTCTAATTCTCCCTTTGTAACCGATTGAGAGTCCACACTTCTTGGGCATTAGTGGAATTGGAGTGAAGATTAAAAGTATTCCCAAGTGCTTCGATCTTTTTTTTGAAATTCACCGCTTCAAGGTACGCTCTCTTATATTTGAATTCTGAAATTTACATAGTGCATGTTATAGATTGTGAATGAAGTAGATCCGTTAATTTTTCCGCTGCGCACTTGCATTTTTCCTACAGAGGCAATATTAGGAGAAGAGAAATCATACCCCAAACCGGTTTTGTCATAAGCATATTTCTAAAAGCTCAGCATCTCGTCTAACTTTGCACTGAAAGTCCTCTCTAGTTAAGCTCTGACCTGAAACAGTTCCGCTTCAAGCTTCTTTGTCCTTTCAGCAAGGAAGTTGTTCTTAAACCGCAACACTCCAATGGTTTAATTTGCTTCATCAAACTTTGTGGAGAGCTCTTCTCGATCAAGTTCCACATCGCTCAACTTCTTGGTGGCCAGCCTATATAGTTTCTCATGCTTTTTCGTAACCTTGTATAGTTTTTCATAGGTTTTATGGATGTCATCCTGCTCATCCATCTTTTCAAATTTTAACTCCACCAAGTCTTCTTCTTCATCCATTGCTTCTACGATCCCCTCTGTAGGATCCACTATGGCAGTGAAAGCATTCAAAATTCCCTCGTCTTCACTGTCTTCTGACTCAATCTCATGCTCGGTATCACTCAAGGTAGTAGCAAGGGCCTTGCTTTTCCCAATAGACTTGAGATATGTTAGACATTCTTGTTTCATATGTCCAAACCCGTGACATCCAAAGCACTTTGGTCCGAAGGGAACAATGTACTGACTGCCATCCTTAGCTTCCTTCTTCCCTTTGTTTTGACTTTTAAACTGTGAGGAACTGGATTGCTTACGGTCCTTATCAAATCATTTCACATTGGCGTTCTTCATGAACTTCTTGAACTGCCTAGTGATGTAGGACTTCATCTTGGAATCTTCATCATCAGAAGACTCTTCAGTCTCATTACTTTTGGCCTTCAGTGTCATGCTTTTACTTTTAATCCCTTTCCCAATTCTATTCAAACCCAATTCATAAGTTTGCAAGTTGCCAACCAACTCCATTAAAGGAATTTTTTCAATGTCCTTTGATTCTTCAATGGCAGTGATATTGGCATGGAATCTCTCAGGCAGAGATCTGAGCACATTTCTCACAATCTTGGGTTCAGGAATCTGTTCTCCAAGATTAAAGGCTGAGTTTCAGCTTGGCATAGAACTCATCGAATGACTCATCCTCCTCCATCTTTATCTCCTCAAAGCTAGTAGTGGGCCTTTCGAGATTTGAGTCCTTGACAGCCTTAGTCCCTTCATAGGTTGTCTGGAGAATGGTCCATACTTCCTTAGCAGTTTCAGTTGAGGATATCTTCTTGAACTCCTCATTGGTCACCGCACAGAATAGGGCATTCAATGCTCTGCTATTGAAGTTCGCCGCTTTGATCTTGGCCTCATCCCAGTCAGTCGGCGCTTCCTTTTGCTTAGTCCAGCCAATCTCCACAACTTGCCAAACCTTCTCATCTAAAGACTGCAAGAAAGCTCTCATGCGTGCTTTCCAGTATGCATAGTTAATTCCATAAAATAAAGGAGGTATAATAAGAGATTGTCCTCTATACATGACAAACAGAGGTCAATGGATCACACAACAAATATCAAACCTAATCAGAGTGTGCCTGCTCTGATACCACTTGATAGGCCAAAAATGTATTGACCCATTTGGCAAATTAATTAATTAATTATCCAAGTTAATTAATTAAGTCAATTTAATTAAAGTTCTTCAGTTCATCAACATGAAGATCAGGAAGCTCCTTGGTCACAAAACCCTTGGCGTAAACACACAGTAGCTTCTATAGAGAAAAAGATGAACTAGGGCAATTTCTGTCTCCGGTCAAACATTGCATGTAACAGCAATTGCAATAACCTTGTGACAGCCCTTAAAATAATTCTTATATATATGTAGGGTTGTGAGAAAAGAAACCTTACACAAATACTCAAGGATATGTGTGTAATCAAATCTGAAAAGTCTGATTTCGTAATTCTCAATAGATACAGCTTCTGTCGAGCTTCAACATTAAATCTTGATAGAAAGGATTCTGTCGAGATTTAATGAACAACACTTCTTCACTTGTTTCTTAGTCATACCTGCATGGCTTCAATACTCAACTTGAACACTTGTTTCTTGAAGTACTAAACTCATCATAGATCTACCCAATTACAAGTAAAGTGCATTTTGTCAAAGGATTAGCCAATTACATAAATATGTCCCTAACACTCTTTTGGAAGAAATGTCCTACTGGGATGACATCTCACACAAAAGAAGTAAACATAAGCTAGAATCACTAGATGCATGCTATAGAGGTTGGTAAGTGAAAGGTTTAACCCTTATTCGGAAGAGTATTAAGAGAGGTAAGAGACAAAACGAAAGCCTTTTGTTTGGGAAAGAGGCGTGGCTGGGCAGCCAAAAGTGGTTAAGGGGTAAAAATAGTAAGTCTTGTCACAGCAAGCAGTATAAAAGGCCATAGGCATGCACAGGGAAAAGGGGAAAGGAACAACAGAAAACAAAAGAAAGAAAAGTAGAAACAAAAGAAAGTAGAGTGAACAAAGGAATAAAAGATAAAGGAAAGATACAGAAATCCCAAAAAAAAAAAGAAATAAAGAAATAGGAGTGATAGGAGCAAAAGCATGCATCAATAGGCTACCTATTTCTCTCCTTCTCAATAGCCCACTTTCTGATAAATTAAGAACTCGAGATTAAGCCATCTAGGTCCTTTTTCCAAAGTGTGTAACTTCTACGGCAGAAGCTCCCTCTGATGTTACCCACATTGAAGATGGGTTCCCTTTTTGGACTTCTGTCTACTAAAGATCTAAGCCCATTCCTTTGACAAACGAATCTTGTTTCTTTGTTTTGGTTGATCAATGACTAACTTATTATCTTACTAGTTACTACTAAACTTTTCATTATGGCTTTGTTGTTCGTAATCATACTGCTCTATCCTCCTTTGTTGTATTATTGTTATTAGTAGAAATATTTTAGCTATCTTGCTGCACTGTGTTTCCTGCTGTAACATCTGTAATAGTCTTTCCTACTGTGAGCAAGCAGTACGCTCAAGGTTCTTGCCAGGACACGTCTGTACGAGGATAGCCCAACTTGCACACAAGTCGGCCTAAGGTGTGTTTCAATTAGGCCGGTCCCAACTCTCCTACCTTAGAATCATGGGTCGTGGTACAGTAGGAGAAATCCAACCCAAAACACCAACAACCAAAAAAAAAGGCCCGCCACAATATTCAACAGTTGCTCTCTAGTTTGCATTGGGTGGACATTTGCAGCATGAGGAGGGGAGGAAACAAGGTTGCACATATTCTTGCACATCATGCTAGAAATATATCAAATGATATATATTGGACAGAGGAGTAACCTCCATTAGTTATGGAAGCTTTGTATCAGGATGCTAATAATGAATGAAGGTTTTGTTTTCAAAAAAAAAAATTCAATTATGTACGTACACAAGGAAAAAAAAAAACCAGTTTTCCTCTCCACCCATTTGTATTCAAATGTCTGATTCCTATTGTGGTGGGCCTTTCTGTACTTCTGGGCTAGACTACTTCCTGCCGTGTTATGGCCTGGTAGTTCTAGGGTAGGAGAGTTGGGACTGACTTGACTAAAACTCACCCCAAACCAACTTGTGCGCAAGCTAGAACCCCTTCTGCTAAGATCTTAATCACGTGCCCACGGCAAAAGATGTTGTCACAAAAGGTTATAGCAGGAGAATATAATACAATAAAATAAGAAAAATATATTGGCTGCTAACCAAAGACAATGATTAAACCATTTTCTTAGCAAGGAAAACACAACGATATGAGTACGGCAGAAATATGTTAGTGACAATAATAAAAGAAGAAGAAGTAATGTTAATGCTTGATTAATTAAACAAAGGAGTGGTTAGTCTGATGTGCTTGCTTCCTTAAGAGGCTTAAGTCCAGGAAGGGAGCCACTCTTCAATGTGGGCAATCTCAAAGGGAAATCTTGCCATGGAAATTGACCACTTTGAAAGAGTAGGCTATTGAGAGGGAGAGAAGGGAGTAGCTTATTGATGCATGCCTCTATCACACTCTTACTTCCTCACTTTACTCTTTATCCCCTCTATTTTTCTATACTCTCAATTTTCTTTCTTATTGCTATATTCCCTCTTTTCTTCCTTATTTTCCGTTTTTTTTCTTTCTTACTATTTTCCTCACTTGTTTTTCCCTACTCTCTGCTTGCCTTTCATTGTCCTTCCTACCCTTCTTGCTTGATTTCTTGCCTCCTCCGTTTACTGTGCACGGCTAGGGCCTTTATACTATCTGTCATGATGAGTTTTACTATTTTACCCCTCAACTACTTTTGGCCTGGTGTGGGTATCCTTCCCAGACCACCCACTAGTTTGTCGGCTACCCAGCCATCACCACTACCTTGTGCTGGCCGTGTCACGTTCCATTCCCAAACAAAAGAGATTTGTTTTTGTTTTCTTGTTCTCCGTAGCATTCCCATCCAGATAAGGGTTGGGTATTCTCTCTTACTAACTCCTATGGAATGCGCCTAGTGATTCCAGCTCATCTTTCCCTCTTTTGGGTGGTATGTCATCCCGGCAGGACATTTCCCCCAAAAGAGCTTGAGCGGGAATCCTAGAATAGACTTCCCCTTCTCCCCACCGCCAGACCATACCCTCTCTTACCTCTGACCCATGGCCCACCGCCCCTATATTGGCTGGGTACAAGTAGGTGGTGCTTGAGCCTTATGCATGCTCCACTTTCATGTGAGTCCATAGCCTGTCTATTGATCATGCATTTGCCATTGCCTAGGAGCTTGTCTGGTCTTTGTTGCATGTTCTGCTGCTTATTCTTAACCTCTTGTAGCGTGGATTAGTTATTGGGTCTTCACTCTTTACACTTCATTTTATTCTTTGGGCTAGGTCTTGCTTGAGTATGGGCCCTTCTTCCTTCAATTCAGCCCCTATCTCTCTTTACTTCTGGTTCGTGGGTTAGCTAGCACTCCTGCCATGCCATTTCGTTGCTTCTACCATGTTACCACTTGACTTGTGCTTGCTAGGCCTCTTTTGGGCCTGCCATGCGCTTTTCTTTTATTCAATTCATGTTGCCCAGTGTTTCTATTGGGTTAATTCTCATATTATTTTGGGCTTTCTTGGCCCCTTTCATTCCCTGGGGCATCCTTGGCCCACCTTATTCCTTTGAGCATTCTTGGCCCATTTCATTTTTACATTCCCATGGGCTTTTGCTACATCTTTTGGGCTTCCCCGGCCCAATTACCATATCCTTTACTTTCAGGGTTTATTGGTCTTTGTGCCAACTCCATTTACTAATTCCTTTCTTTGGGCTCTTCCGACCCATTTTTCCTTGCTTTCCATTTCTCATAATTCCCATGGGCTTGCTACTTCATTCTTTGGGCTCCCTTGGGCCCATTTGCTTTCTTTAGAGCCTTTTTATTATATCATAGGCCCGTGAACCATTATTCCTGTCATTCGGGCTTAATGGCCTTATTCTCACTTTGCTAATTCTTCTTCCTTATTTCCTTCTATATTGTTGGGCTTCTTTTTGCTATTAGGCTTTCTTGCCAAAGTAGGCATCAACACCTATCTATATTTGTTATCTATTTTGTTAGGACATATGTGATTCACTTGTTAGGAACATATGTCACTATTTTTATGTAATTGGCTAATCCTTTGACAAAACGCACTTTACTTGTATTTGGGTAGATCTAGGATGTGTTTAATACTTCAAGAAACTTTGTTTCAAGATCAAGTGTTGAAGCCATGTAAGTCTGTCCAAGATTCAAGCTGAAAAGTGCAAGTTTATTAAAGCTCAATAGCTAGCATCTATCAAGCTTGAAGAGCTATTCCAGCCCCGTGGCTCGACAGCTTCTCGACAGCAGCTCGACAGATAGGCATCTGTCGAGGTTTATGAAAAACATAATTTCAGATCTGTTTTGACTCTAATCCCTGATTATGTGTTTGGGCCTTCTTTTCTCACAACCCTAGACATATAAAATAATTATTTTAAGGGCCGTCAAAGGTGACACAAGTTGCACAAGTGTTGAGCAAAGTTTGTTCAAGCAACTTGTGACCGGAGACACAGTTTTGCCCTAGTTCATCTTTCTTGTGAAGAAGTTGCTGTGTTTGTACATCGTAGGGTTTTGTAACCAAGCATCTTCTTGATCTTCATCATCTGGATGAACTGAAGAACTTTGCAGCCAACAACCTTCTCTAGTTGGTGATTGAAGTCACGTACTGGGATCCGCGCAATTGGTTAGTCACGTACTGGGAGCCGTGCATTGAAAATGAGAGATTGTCACTACAAAACAAGTCCAATTGGGTATTGGGGTAAGGGTTCAACTATAGGTTAGTATAAGATAGTGGGATTCCTTTACTTGTAACCGCTTATTGTGATAATAGTGGATTCTTAAGAGTGGTGACCTTAAAATCACCCGGTGGGGTTTTTGCCGTGTAGGTTTTCCCTATTCGTAAACAAATCACCGTGTCAATTTAATTTCCGCTGCATACTTAGTTTAATTGGTGATTTGTTTGTGCTACCACGCGTTTGCATGTTAATTTGATTAATTAATAAACTTGGCTAATTAATCAATTAATTAATCACAAGGGGTCAATACGTTTTTGGCCTATCATATTTGATTTCAAATACTTCAATTATGTTTATAAAAAAAATAAAAAATTACTTCTTGCAAAAAAAAAATAATAAATAAATAAATAAAACCCACTACCTCTCACGTACAAAAGGGAAAAAAAATGTCCAACCTATCTGTATTTGTTATCTATTTGAATTCATATACAGATAGAGAACTATAAGAAGTTGAAACCCAATAGGACATTTGAATTTATTGATAGGATAAGAATTGTGATAAGTAAAAAAAAAAGATTTAAACAAAAGAAAGGTGATATAGGTTAGTGTGAATGGATTTTGCTTAATTCTCTTTTTCACTTTCACCCCTTTGTTAATCTGATATTGTTTGAGCAACTCTGCATAGGCATAGTGTTTTGTGTGGGAAAAAAAAAAGATTCTCAAAGGTGCGTTTTCATGTAGCAGGTGACAATTTCTTTTAACAGCATAAATGTCCACTTCATTTTGGTCTATCTTGCTTTCTTTTTTTATTTTTGGCATTCTGATCCAAATCCATTAAGCACATACTTGGCTCAATGCATAAAAGATCACGATGCCTTTCCAAGATGCATGTGAGTTTGCTTCAGTAAGTGGCTACAAAAATAAAATAATAAAAAAATTCAAATAATATTATCTGTTTCATCAATTTCATGGTTCAGATTAGGTTTTATAAATTTAAAAGTGTAAATTATATAAAATTTTAAATGACATTGTAATTTGTGCACTGTTAGTACATTATTAGTTTTAGAAAATAAAAACTTTTTGAAATGGAGAGAACCTGCAATTAGAGAAATTGTTCCCATTATATATTGACCGTGAAATTCTAGGCTGTCAGCAACTTTTGGTGCTCCATCGCAATGGCTCACATTTGCACCTGTGAAATCCCATTAACCACTGTGACAAAAACAATGTAGGCGCTACAGAGATGGTAACTAAAGAAAATCGTAGTTTTAATATCTATCAAAGGTTTACTTCCTAAATTTAATATCTATCAAAGGTTTTCTTTAATTGTTGTCTTTTCTGTACCAACTCAATGCTTTTCTTTTTTTTTCTTTTTTAAGTTTCTTATAACCAAAATGCTAACTCAGGTTTACTTTGGCATGCTTGATGCATTGTTGGCTGCTGAGGAGCTTCCAGAGGAATATAGTGATTGTTGTCGGGTACCCTGCTTCTAAATCTTACACTCTCATAAACATGCATGCGAAGGAATAGTTGTAATTTTTTTTTTTTTTCATCTCTCTTTTTTTCAGGTTGACTTATTCACAAATCTATTGGATTGCATAAATGCCAAATTGGATGAGTGCGGGTGAGAGACTATTACTTTTGTGATTGACTTCGAGGATAATTTAGAGTGGTTGTAATTTATGTGGTTGTTAAAAATTAGCTCTATAGAAGAAAGACCCTAATTATTTCTGTATCTATCAATACATGTACTATTCATATTCTCTTAAGCAAAAATTTTTACATAATATGTTCCTACTTATTTTTAAAATATAGTTTTTGTATATATACTGATTGGAACATAAATTTTTTTTTTTTTTTTTTTGGTAACAGTTTGAACATAAAATTTTTAATCCCAACACGTGGTAACGTCAGAAGGAGCCATCATAATTTAGTTATGCTTTGATATAAATATTAATGTGCATATCGAATAATCACAATGAAAAAAAAAATTTAAGAAAAAAAAATTAACTTTAGCATATGCCTTGCGAGTGACCAATGGAAATTTTTAAATATGCAAGTATTCAATAAAATTAATAGTAAACATTTATATTTCACTAGCCTCTCACACTCGTGCTTAGGGGCTCTTCATTTTTTTAGAAAAAGTTAATAATTTGCATCCATTATAATTTAGGATTACTACATTTTCTAATAATAAAAATACCTATGGGTGTGTTGAAAATTTATTTCACCTACAAACACATAATACTCATCACACCCCTAAGTTTTTTTATGATTGAAAAATGTAGTAATTCCAAATTATAATGAATGCAAATTATTAATTTTTTTTTTTTTAAGAAAATAAAAAAGTTTATGAGCTCTAGTTTTTAATGTGAAAATATAGATGTGACATGTCATATTGGGTCAATCCGAGTCACAGCCGACTCTAGCATATAAGCAAGAGAGGCAGTCGCCTAAGGCCCCGGGTAAAAAAAGGCCCCCTAATTTTAACCAATAAAGTTATTTCTTTCATTTTAATATTATTAATTAAGCCCAAATATTAGCCAATAAATAAAATAGTATTTTTTTTACGAAAAAGAAATTCTACGTTCACAATATTTTTAACAATACTTTCACAATAAATTTTAAGTAGCAGGATGTTACTGGCTGTTATTGATGGTTAAAAAAATAATTTCAATGGTGGGTTCAAATTAAAACTAATAACAACTTAACATCTAGAATTTATTGTAAAAATGTTATGAATTTAGCACTTTAAAAAAAAAAAAAGTAATTACACAAAAAATTTCACAAGATTTTTCACAACAATTGAGTTAGCAAATTTTTACTAATTCTCATCTAAGTCCACCACTAACGTCACTTTTTTACTTACCATTATTAATCTGCCACATCAATAGGTGTAAAATGTTTTGTCAAATTTTAGTAATTTTGCATCTAACAAGAGAATGGAGTTTAAGCAATATTTAGATTATTTTTTTTAAAAGTCATTTTTAAATATATAAAAGGTCTTAATTCTTTTTGCGCCTTAGGCCTTCAATCCATCAAGCCGCCCTTAATCCGAGTCTTAAAAAGACTTAAAGACATTCCATTAGGTCGAATAAACGAAAGCTGATCAATCCCGTTGTCAGGACTGCGTTCAGAACACATTCCGATACCATCCCGCGCCTTTCGGACGAAGCAAAATTTGTGGGGTCGGAGGAAGAAAAACCATCTATTCAGTAATCAGTAATTCTATTCTCTATAGTACCAAAAGAAGGAAAACAAATTACAACGTCGCCATTTTCTTTCTTTCCTCATTATTCCATCTCCCTACAATCTCTTGTACTAGAGACGACTGTTTTCTTCTTTTTCAGTTTCTAGTTTTCCACCCAAATTATTATTATTATTATTATTATGGGAAGACTTTTATTTAATGTTTCTACTCTTGGTGGTAGTATCGAGCTGATTGGTGGCGAATTAAATGAAAAACGCCAATTTGAACTCCGAGAGCAACTGCGTTTGTTAGAAAACAATTTGATGACCCTGTGTTTTTGCTTGGACAATATAGAAGCCTTGGAAAAACCAAGCGAAGATTTGAATAGCTGGGCAGAAGATGCAAGGGAAGTTGTTCGCTCCGTAGAGGATATGATCGACACTATTATGATCAAAACGGCAAAGAGGAGCAGGGCAAAAATCTTGAAGAGATTTGCCTTGTATTTCAATCATATATTTCTTCGATTCAGGTTAAGTCCCAAGATAGAGCGCCTCATGGATCGTCTTAATAAAAAAGTCAATGATATCGGAGATTACGCTGAAGTGCCCTCCTCCATGACGAGCTGGCGTCCATCTCAATATTCTGAAAAAACTGTTGTCATGGGCTTTGAGGACCATTTATATGAAATAAAGGAACGGTTCCTCGAAAATAATGGACAACGTCGCTGCATCATTTCAATTGTGGGAATGGAAGGCTCCGGTAAGACAACCCTTGCAGAATTAATCTATAAACATTATGAAGATGTCCATAATTTTCAGACCCTTGCTATGGTTTCTATTTCTACTACAAAGCATGGTGCTGAAGGTGTTCTGCAAGACGTATGGAAAAAAGTAAAAGAATCTGATCCAGAGCTTAAAGGGAAGCTGGGCCTTAAAGAAGAACCAAAGCAAATGCTTCAGGAAAACTTGCGAGAGAGGTACCTCATAATTCTGGATAATATCCCCATGTCCGGACTCTGGGATGTCCAAGACGCATTCCCAGATAATTCAAAAGGGAGCAGAATAGTGATCACTACTCGCGACATGGCTGTACCTCCGCAAGCTGGCCCAACAACCTTTCAGTACAAACTGCAATTGCGAAGTACTGATGAGAGTTGGACATTATTTACCAAAACTCTGAGTTTGGGGGTGAAGGGAGTACCCCCAGAACTGAAAGATGTTGGACGAAAAATCGTGATGCGTTGCAGTGGCTTGCCTCTGGCTATCGTAAAGAGGGGAAAACTACTGTCGGAGAAAGATCAAACCTGTGAGGAGTGGACAAGGGTGCTAAATGAGCTCAGAGAGGACAAAGAAGACAAGGGGCCTTGGTCAGAAATCTCAGAAAAGGTCAATAAAGAATTGCCCCTAGAATTGAAACGATGTCTACATTATTTCCTATTATTTCCTGAAGAATTTGAAATCCCTGCAAGAAGATTAATTGCGCTGTGGATTGCTGAGGGGCTCTTGAGACCAAGAGAGGGTGATTTTCCTGAACAATTTGCTGAGAGTCATCTGATGGAGCTGATAGATCGGAACATGGTTCAAGTAACAGAGAAGAAGCCAAATGGTAGAGCCAGAAGTTGTCGTCTTCCTGTTGCATTAAGGAAACACTTGTCAAAAGCTTTGGAAGACGAAGTTTCCAAAGAGCAAGTCAACATAGCTTCCAAATCATCTTCAAGCCTTCAGCAGAATCGTTGGATTGTTGATCATTACAATAACATAGATCCCAGAAACACCAGCTTTAACCATATTCACGGTGACAAATCTGACAATGCTACTCTGCGAGCCTCTTATAGGAAGTCCCTATCTTTTATGTCCTTTGATCATCGAGAAGGAAGCCAGCCTGGGGATGAGATAGGAAACTTTCTTCAACGGTGCATTTCCTGCAGGTGCTTCCTATTGCTGCGGGTGCTTGATCTTGAACGTGTTTTCAGACCTCAATTGCCAAAGGTACTGAGTAAGTTGGTTTTGTTAAGGTACCTTGGCTTGAGATGGACTTACCTTGAGTCACTTCCGTCATCCATTAGCAACTTGCTGAAACTCCAAACACTAGATATGAAGCACACTTACATCAGTTCTCTCCCTCGTTCTATTTGGAAGATGCAAAGACTGCGGCACTTGTATTTGAGTGAGAGTTATCGCAGTAGATTTGGGCCTCGACCAAGAGGTGTCTCATTAACAGACCTGCAAACTTTATGGGGTGCATTTGTGGATGAGAAAAGTCCAGTAAAGGATGGCTTGGACACGTTGATCAATCTTAGAAAATTGGGTGTGGCATGCCGGTGCATGTCAAATCAAAAGGATGAAATGTCATTGCAACTGGAAGCAGTGGCTGAATGGATTCAAAAACTAAAACATCTACAGTCTTTAAGGCTGAAATCACATGATGAAAACAATCAACCTTGGGATCTACACGTACGGTCTTTGTTAGGCCATACAAATCTTTCCAGTGTATATTTTCTTGGAAGGTTAAAAACTGCTTCTATCATCTCTGAATTTCCAGAGAACCTCATTGAGCTTACCTTGTCAGCATCAGCACTAACTGAAGATCCAATGCAGAAGTTATATAAGCTTCCAAAACTGAGGATTCTTCGGTTATTCTCTGAATCTTATGTAGGGAAGAATATGTGCTGCCCTCAAAACAGCTTTCCTCAGCTTCGAGTTCTTAAACTATGGAAGCTAGAGGAACTGGAGGACTGGATTGTGGAGGAAGGAGCACTGTCTCGTCTCAGAGATTTAGAGATCAGATCCTGTCCAACTCTATATAATGCTCCTGATGGATTGCAGGGTGTTAAGACTCTCCAAGAATTGAAACTGTCAAACATGCCTACGGAGTTCATGAATCGGATTGATGATAGTAATAGTGGCTATTGGGGAAAAATAGCATTGATAATCTTATAATTATGGTACGTATTACAGTTTTTAGGACTGAACCCTGAGGGACCTCCAGTTTTTATTAGTACGTATTCCTTTGCTTTTACCAATAGCATTGAGAACCTTATAACATTAGTCTATTTTCTTACTGTTAAATTGAAAGCTACTAATCTTTTCCAGAATATATACATGCTAGTCATTGCTCTATTTTTTTTTTTTTTTTTTTTTGATAAGTTACATGCAAGTCATTGCTCTTATAATCAATTACTGAGTTAGTGTTCCATTTCTTTTGTTGTGAAGGAATCAATGCTGCGATTCATTACATATCATAATGGTTGGAAATTAATTCACTGCATCTTAAATCCAGCGACTTCTTTCTGCCTTTTATTCAAGTTTCTTGTGTTTCCAGAGGATGACAAACTTCTGCAAAATAAATGTCAGTTATTCTAACTGCTTTGAGGGCGGCTGAGATAGTAAAGCCAATGCTAATATAAGGAATGGGAAGTTCAGAAACATTGTGGAAGATGTCAAGCTCACTCCAAGGACACTCTCAGATGTTAGCTCTTCCTTTCATGTGATGATTTATTTCAGGGATATCACCAGTAGTAGGCTTGGCTGCAGCTATATCATTCCTTCACCCTCGTGTTTTTTTTTTTCCTGTTCTTATTGTTATTTGTTGCTTCTCTTGTTGTTGTTGGAGAGTGGAGATGGTGATGGGGGAGGTTTATTTATTTTTATTTTTAAATTTGATTGTTGTGATGTATTCTAAAACCAGTGCTTGTTTCAGAACTTTTTTTTCTTTCCTGAAAATTCTACATGTTAGAAATTTTGGACGGGGCCTAATGAATGAGTAAACTCACAATGGAGTTGGTCCAATCCATAACCAAGACTAATCTGATATTTTTCTTGGTTTCCTAAAAGTAATCATCCATGAAAAAATCTATATATAAATAAAGGTAGTATAACCATTGTGTGTGCGTGTGTATGTGTGAGAAATAGAAGAAAAACATTCTCCATCTCTTATGTTCATTTCTATTATCTGAAAAGTGTTTCTAGACTGTAGATTAGAGTGTTTTTCTCTAGAGTTATCATCTTCTTCTGGGGGCTACTCAAACTCACAGCTCTCCCTTTACTGTGTAGCTCTGGCTTTCCTGGGTCTCCCAAAAGCTCTCTTTGGTATTCAATTCAACTTTGTCTCTAATCCTAGGTCTCTCCATCTTCCTTCACTTCATCTAATTCTCTGTTAGGAGTCCTAATCTATCAACTTGTAGTGTTCTTCTCAAAGCACTCCATATGTTTGTGCTTTGAGAAGAACACTAAAAATTAAAAAAGCCCTGTTTGTAATTGTATGCAATGAGGATCTACAAGGTGTCTTTAGCAGAGTTATTAAATTTTTTTTTAGAAGGTAGTTATTAAAAGATTTAAATCCATATTGATGCAGCCAGTTGGTTCAATTGTTTAATTGGACAACTTATGTAATTGAAATGGTGAAATTCAATGGTGTTTTTCACAAGCTATACAGCCCTAAAGATTGTTTTCTCCCAATAAATTTTGTAATTTTAAATAAAACTATCTCTATATGTCCATTGCCGTTACAGTACTATTTTCTACTTCTCTACTATTTAAATAAAACAATTTTTTGCTAGAGTTAAAACCTAAAAGGAATAATTTAAAAAAATTAAAAAAAAAAAAAAAAAACTACATATTAGTATATTACAAATTACAATGTCATAAGTCATGTCCTGCATCCACAACCGGTTTTCATGTCTCATCTTATTTTACCATCCTAAAAAGCTAATTTATCAATTATACCATACCATTTTACAATACACCCAACATCTCAACTTTATTTTCTTATTCTACTCATTAAAATAATATTTCTACACAATAAAATAATATAT